>VOMN01110435.1:0-167990 GCA_014899125.1 Orchestia grillus
ATTAAAAGTTACTCCTTATTTACTTATGATGGTGGCGATTGGGGCACTGTCTTCAATAACACACACCTGGCATGAATACTTTAACTATGAAACTTAAATAGAAGTATAATTGTGAGCATTTGAGTGAAATTCGGATTGATTGCAGCAAGCCAGTGGGTAAATATACAACGATGAAATGATAAAATTGCTCATTACTGCATCCTTATCAACATCATATGGGGGTTGTTATATAGTTCAAATAAGGGGCTGATCATCCCTGAATGTTACCTTTCGGATTAATTTATATGATAGCTAATCATACTTGGAAGTATGGTTATCATGAGAATTTTGTACTTTTCACACGAAACAAAGTAGTTCTGTTCAACAACACCCTGCCATCAAATTTCCTTGATACCAGTACTAATATCATGAGCATAATTTAGATCTATTCAATGAGATTTCCTAATAATGAAGCTCATAAAACAATATTGATATTCCCTCCCCTAGCTTTGTCAAACTTCTGATTTTCCAGCGATACGAAAAAAATGTTCAAACCGACTAAGAATTGCAGGTATTACATATTTCTAACACCGTTACGTAAAACAGACTCGCGTGGAAATAACACTTCAAACACGAAGCGAGCTCTCATACGATGCATAAACCAGAGCTGCTGATATGAAGTGTTGATAGTCAGTACAGACAGTGCGTGCCATGCACGCAGTAGCAGTGAGCGCCGCACGTAATCATGCATGTAAGAGGGCGAGACACTTATCGTGGTGCTCCAAAACTCTCCTATCCGCTGGTGATTGCTGCTGGACACCACACTCCAGGAGTCAAACTTGCGTCGTTGACTCTGGTCTGTTATTTCTTCTGGCGTTTTTCTTCTGAATCAAGGGCCTAACAAGGGGTAAAAGAATTGGTGACTCTGAGATTCGGGTTCTGTAATGACGTTGGTTCGTAAAAATTTGCTCCTAGCATTTGGTTTCGAGGAGAGCTTTTTTTTTACTTTGAGATCGCATGAAATTCCTGCGAATGAAAAAATTGAAATCTTTGTTCTCCCTGGACTTACTGTTCAATCAAATAACTTTCGCTAACTTATTTCCGAGTACGGAGTATGGGATTGGTCAGTTTGGTTTATGTTTTGAATAACCTTCACTGCAGCATAGCCGGTCTGCAGTTCAATCTCCAGATTGATTTTTTATACGGATGCCATTTTATGCCTGCGGGAAACCGTTCATCTAGTTGTTCACATAAGATCGTTGTACAAAAAAAAATTCAATGCAAAGTCCTCTACCCTGCTAGCTCGTAGTTGGAGAGTTGAACCCTTACCCTCCATCCAATGTAACAATCGTCACCCTGATGGCTGATACATCACGATGCGAAGAAAACTACAATCGACTCTTCACGACTTTTACTTTGGTGCTCAAAGTCCATACATCATTACTGTATTTAACACACACACCGCGCACTGCACGTCACGGCCCGCAGAACAAGGGCCGCTTCGTTGCACAACGTACAAGTTTGATAAGACAGGCGTGCGTGCTAGTGATTCATGCAGTATTCTGAGGCCAGCACGCAAAAACATCAGCGGCCTAGTAGGTAATGCAACAGCTGGCGAGTACCGACGTAACTTTGCTTATCAGACGCAATTACGTGCTGTGAAATACTAGAAAAACTTCAGTAAATGAAGCTAGCTGGCGTGCCCTGCCAGAATAGATCTATGCGAATCGTGACTCGTAGGTACGTTTCTGATGTGAATAACTAGTGAGCTTTTCGATGAGTGGGTCTTTTTTCAATTGGAAATTTTCTATGATTGCGCTCGTTCGATACTAACGAAATCAATAGTGATGTTATGCGAAAATAATCACTGCGATGATTTTGTGATGAATTTGAAATAAATGGAACGAGTTTCATCCTATCCAACCATTATGGTGCTTAACAAATATTGAAACTTTTGAAAAATCCCAATACATAGTCCCCACAGGTGTTTGTAACATACACAAAGTGTATATATGGCAGGTGTCGCTCAAGGAATCAGAAAAAACAAGACAAGGAATAAATGTGGACCCTCAGCTTAATCGACCCGGCCTTGAAGGATCTATTTATGTAGAGTTCTAGCGCTAGGAATAAGATAATAAGGTTAGCAATTATAACAAAGAAGATCACTTATATACGTACAACTTAGGATGGTCCGAATTTATAACCTTTCTCGTTCTCTGCAGTTTTTCCAATCCTCCAAGCCATTGCACCCGGGCTGCATTGAAAAACATCTTCCTCGAGACTCCCGCCTCACACCCCGCATAGATTCCACTCTTTGCGTCGTGAACGCGTCATCAGTTGTCCAAATTTATTCGAATCTTAACTATGTTGTTGGCACCGTAGTTAAAAGCTTCAATGACCAATTTTGGAAGTCAGTTTGTTCAGTTGGCGAGGTGCCAGCCGCGTAACTTTCCCTCGCCTGGTGTTTCAAGGAAAGAGGCCTACTACGTTTCTATGTGGGAGAATGTAAATGTAAAATAATAGCAACCCAAAAATTGAGCTATGACTGAGGTTTCTCTATAGCACTACAGTACGTTTCTAAGCCATCGGCACTTAGTTAGAAAGTTGTGCGGTTCTCTAAAGTGACCCAAAACTCTGCATGGGTGCAAAAACGTTCTCTAAAGTGACGCCGAACTCTGCATGGGTGCAAAAACGTACTACCACAGTGAAATAAATTAAACTTTCAGTAAGCATCGCGTGATTGGTCTTCAACGTTAGTAAGGAAACAACATTAATCATTTATTCGTTACTTAGTATTTGTATATAGAACGTGAATTAATAATAACATCATTATAGCGTGGAAGCACTTCTTAGCGCCGCCGTGCATAGGCGAGCTCACCTCTCCACACCTTGTATCATGTTCACCTCATCTGTAAGACGTTGGTAAAAAAAAAAACATTAGTTTGAGATACAAGGGGACCTGGTTTTGAACATTTTTTGACGTTCAATAAATGGCACTCTGAAAATATGGTCCGTTAACCAGATGTTAATTCTACGAATTAGGTGCAAATTAAGAAAGCTGTGCTAAGTTGTCATCCTCATTTACCTATTCGAATTCCCGTTTTGCAAGGGATATTGGAAATTCTTAATCATCTAAAAACAAACTGCGTAAATTCGTACTCGGGTTGTATGCACACGTCAATCATACGTTGTATGCGCACTACATACATGCGACGATGAGCGCCCCCTTCCCTCCCTACCCCCGACGCATGAGTAAAATTGACGTAGGCGATTGCCTCATGCAAAATTCTACTTAGATTATTCAGCAAGTCTGTAGAAAAAGGCGAAGCACATAACCCGAAAGCGCAAGTTTTCTTTTGAACCTCTGAATCATACAATGAATCGACTGTGTAGTAAAGTATCACTGTGCCACTAAAATAATGTCAATCATAACATACATTTCACAGGAAATTTGCGCGGTCTTACAAAAGCGTAAAATGTCGAAGTTACAACTTGAATTAACGAACTAATCATAAATACTGTGAAATTCTTGCATTAGCAAAGTGGTGATGGCTACTGTACAATACACATATTAGCACACTGGTGATGGCTACTGTACAGTACTTGCATTAGCACACTGGTGATGGCCACTGTACAGTACTTGCATTAGCACACTGGTGAGGGCTACTGCACAAAAACAGTCCACAGGTGCAGGTACTGGTATATAACGGCCAGTGCGAGTCACTGTAGCCACTGCAGCACAGCAAAACCTCCAGACACAGATACCAACATTAAACAACTTGCGAAAGGTCCTGTAGCAGCACGGAATTAGTAAGGGTACCATATGTTCTACGAATACCGGTCCAGGATGAAGGGGACCCTCTACGTGGACACTGAATGCTGCACTCTAGTTCTTTCCTCAGGTTGCCGTGTTCGTCACCATGTCTGTTGTTGGAGCTTACATGAAGTTCATGAGGTTCATATGCACGCTAGACTTGAGACTCATGTTCAGAATCATGTCTGACGTAAGTGCCGGTTTGAGGCTCATATTCACAATAATGTCTGGCGAGTGCTGACTTGAGGTCCCTTACAAAATTAATATCGGCCTTCATTTATTATCGTTGAATGTGTGATGGTTGAGCATTCATACAGAGATAATTGTAAGCACCATTAGTTTAAAAAAGTACTGAGCTTAGTGTACTTGAGAAAGAGATCTCGATGGGAAGCTTCCATAGTCTGACGCATGCCTGATGTCATACTAATTTTTAGCTCTTTATTGGTGAGCTTTCGTGCTCGTGTTTGTTCATCGGTGTATGTACGTACTTTTGATACACGTAGAATCCATGTATCCCCCTCAAGAATGTTGTGATCTGAAACGTTAGCACGAGGCACCCACCGCCTCAACTTTTGGCCGTCGACGAGTGCTGCCTGCAGACACCTTAGCGTATTTTTCAGGAGGTGATTCAAAAGCTGAGAAACGTCAGCAAATTTCCACGCACTCGGGCATTCAAGGCCTGAAAGATCGTACGCTAACGCTGTTTTGGAGGCATAAATTCCATGGCCAATGAGGCAAGGAATCGAGAAAAACCAAGGCCCAATGATCGAGGGAACGCAGAAAAAGGGATTTTTCACAAAGGCTCGCAAAATCGGTCCTAAAAATGAAGTGAATGATGACGCTGCGATGGGCGTTGAGCGCGTGCACTCCCACTGCAAGAAGTGCGCTGCGGGTCACTCGCGAATGTGTGTTAGCCGTTCTAACGGACACGGATTAACGAAGAAATAAATTTTAAGCCGCGAATATCCACTATGATGTAACACAGAGAAAGTGTGTCCCGTGCGCGTAGTACTTAAAGTATGTAGTTTTGGGAGACATTCAGTGCTGCTGAGTTATGTATTCGTATTCTTGTGTAGCTGTTCAGGGATAAATTCTCAACGCTGGTAGCAGGAGTCTGTCGTGGGCTTAGTAACTCAGCTTATTATCATCGCTTTCTTGGTCTGTTCAAATATACATCTCACGAAGAGAATCTGACGCACAGCATAGAATAATTTCCCAAGAAAGACTATATTTTTAAATTTCTATTTCTTTTATTGTCTTCACAACCTTCAGAGGAAAAAAACACAATACTAATAATGACTATGATACTGATAATGAATTCCACAAGAACTGAAAGCTCCAAGCCATTCCGTGAAGGAGTTCGGAACTATGGCGCTCTTGTTCCGATTACTCGAGCTTCAGCTTGCCATCTGGGCTGCAAAAACTTGTAGTATGTACTGCATGAGCTGTGTGTGTCAGGCGTCTTGTCACCAGAGCTGTGTGTGCCAGGCGTCTTGTCACCAGAGCTGTGTGTGCCAGGCGTCTTGTTACAAGAGCTGTGTGTGCCAGGCGTCTTGTCACTAGAACATGGGAAGAAGTGGGGTGAATTTGTTAATGCGTAGAATGTAAAATTCTCCATTGTCGCCGAGTCTCAGAGTCTGAGGAAATGAACTGGCATCGAAGGAAAGGTAGATTTGCAGGCACAGAAAGAGAGTGAAGTGTTATTTTAATCAGTGCTTGGCCCTTGGAGGTCCCAAACAAATATGAGTCTCTGGCACCGAAGCAAGAAAAACTCGGTCCTAATCAGAGCTCCGTGTACTTAATTTTGAACCGCGCGTTAGTGGCGACTGTTGAGTTAGACGATTGCCTCCATTTCTTTGTCGTACATTGAATTCTGGAATAATGTGCGAGAAAGAAACTGAAAATTTAGCTGGAAATAAATATTTGGTACATATCAAATCGAGGAGCTTGGGTAAATAAATATTTATACAATGTGGAAAATAAATATGCTTTTGATAACGTACAACACATGTGCCACTTTTTTTCTTCGTATATCTGAATGCAGAGCGACCAGCGAGAGAGGAAGATATTCTGCGCCAGTTTTTGGGTCGGTCATTAACCAAGAATGGCACAAGTAGGAGGGGAACTTTTTAATTTGCTGTCCCTACATCGTTGTGACTCGGCATCTTATTTTTCTTAAGTTTCGGTAGCACTGAAAGTCTGTAGCATCTAAAATCTGTAACGAAAGAATGCCGAGTTCTGAAATAAATGTCATAGGTTAACAGTACCACCACCGGTACAGCTTTGCCTCGAGTAGAAAAAATTGCTTTCACTCACGATCCTAATCAACTGAGGCTTCAGAGCAAAAACCTGAGCATCGCTTCTTGGTTCAAATACTTGGAATAATACAGTCGCTTTCATAGAAAAATAATATAGTGATTTGACTTCACAGTATGGTAATTGCAGTAATTAGAGCACAATAACGCACTCGCATGCATGGGGGAATAATGCAATCGTATACTTTTTAGGTTAATAAAGCCATTATTACTGAAGAATAATAGTTATATTCATATGCGAAAAATTTAGTTGTATTAGCGATAGCACAATGCAGTTATATTTATATTTTAAGAACACTTATACACAAAGGAGAATAATGCATTATATTTAAAGCACAGTATCAGCTATATTCATAGTATAATAGCAGTTATATTCATAGTAGACTATGCAGTTATACTTGCATTGAAACAATAGCTATATCATTAGTAAAACAATACATTCATACGATAAGTACAAGGGAGTTTCTGAGGGCAAAAGAGCCAGGAATGAGGGGGTCTGGAACACACCGCTCCTTTGTCACAGCTCGCCGTCCCAATGACTGCAACCGTCTTCACCAGAGAAAAATGGCAGCTGGCGCAATGCTTTAAGCTTCATGAATTTTCTTAATGACTGCTTCATTTTCATTAGGACAAGGGGTGCCACGTGGTGCCGGGCTGCGGCTGCGTGCCCGCCAACACCGTCGCAGTCATAAGTCAAAACGCGCTTGTTAGCAACTTTAGTTTCGGTTACTCAGAGTTTCTCAATTAAGGGATGTTAACGCGTCAGTGGCGCCTTGCACACACACACACACACACGCGCGCTCGCACGTTGTGTCAGACGTCCTAGTGACATTATATAAATAATTCGTGCGTCCCAGTACGAACGTGGTCCACACATGCTCCTGCAATTTATATCTCCCCGGGATAATGTTCGACGACGAATAAAAAGTCTTCGTTTCATCTCTTTATCGGAGCAAAATCCGAAGTAAATATTTTTGGGTGGCAGTAAATTGTTATTTCGTCGTATGGCTTCCTATTGTTGTTATTTATTATTTACAATCAAGTTGACATTCTCTCCTATGAACTCTGCATATCACATTCTAACATATTATAGGGTGATTTTTAATGATGGACCAAGAAGAATCTATAATCAAAGGATTTAAAAAAACTAAAAAGCCCCAGAATCCTGAGACTGCCTAGTTTTATTTTGATTACTTTTTGAAGACTGTATTCTTGTTGTGCGGGTGCTGTTCATTACGAAACTAGCGAGTTCTGGTACAATATCTTGTTTTTCTGCTTCGATGGATGCCGTGTGTTGGCGTAGATCCGTCGGCTTCTCACTGTGAACTCTTCCCTTTGGGTATCCGCTAAGGATACGCTGATATAAAATAAAACTGGCATGTCCCAAAATTTCAAAGATGTGAAGTTTTTAAAAATTCATTCGATGTAATACGAGATGGCGAAGATTCTTTTTTGTCCTGCCATTAAAAATCCCAATGAATGATATAAGAGAATGGCTTCGTATGCACTGTAAAAAATCAATGTCTAAAACTACTTTCAATTACAGCAAATCTTTAAAGTGACTGCTGTGATACGTACTGTAAAGTTTTCCTCTGAAAACTAGTCATATATTATAGTAACTGCTCGCTAGAGGTACATTTCCATTAAGAGCTGTAATACAATGTGCAAATTCAAAATTATTTGGAGATCGAACTTTGTTCAACAATTACATAATGCTGTAAAGGTGTTGATTTTTGACTGCGTCTTTTAAATACTACCATCAAATTAAAACGTACTCACCACGTTTTCACTGATCTTAGATTTAAACGAGAAATAGGTCATGAGTATATATACAATTCATTGGGTTTAAATTAATTCGTCGAAGATAACGTTCGATTCATTTTTGAGCTTACGTTAAGGAGTGCCTTGTTGAGTGTGAAAAAACAGGAGTTTTGTAAGCATTTCTAGGTTTTCATATAAGTGCATGAATGGGAAGAAATAAATTATAAACGTAAAAATTTGCGCACTGAAACCAGATTTCAAATTAATCACAACAAAAGTTTTTTCTTCAAATTGATTCATTTTCTTTGCGCAACTTCTTGACGCAGAAGAGGACGAACAACTTGACAAATGGTTCAACTAACTTCATTTGAACTCTCAGGCAAAAGTTGTGGAAAGTTTTCGTGGGTTAAAGTTAATGATCTTTGATTAATGGGAGCGAGAATAAAAAATGAAAGTCAATATTTTCCCTCTCCACTTGTCTCGAGCAGGACTTTCAAAATTTGATGAACTTTACTCATTTCTGTTTTGAGACGTATCGTGAGTAATCATTACTCAAAAAAGTATGTACATACTGGGAGAAAATAATTTTAACACCTTTGAAGGAGAAATGAAACAAGTATTTTACCAAAATTGCTAATTCAACTTTCATAAACTTGAATGGAAAGTAATAATAAATATTGAGGGATCAACTGTAAAAGAAATTTCCAACATCTGGTGACTGAAAACGCACATCGCAAAGAAAGAGTTTAACATTCTTCCTTATAAACGTACTTTGAGATTTTACAGGGTGATACAAAATAACGGGAACTTTTGAAACACCAAATGGGAATAAAAAATCAAACAAAAATTTTACTGACAGGAAGTGAACCACTACAACTCGCTTTTTAAGAAAAAGTAATCCAAATTTTTAAACTTTAAAAATCACGCGTGTTGAGGGCGTCCTGCAACCGCGTCATGTCAAGATTCGGTGACATTCCCTGGGCTCTAAGATCACAGGATTTGTCCGTCTGAGGCTTTTCCTGTGGGGCTACCTTAAGAGTGATGTCTGCACAACTAAGCCAAGAAAACTAGACAAATTGGAAGAAGAATTCGAAATGAAATTCATCGTATCTCAGCTGAGATGTTGCAGCCATCACTGAGGAGCCTCTTGAGCAGACTGGAAAACTGCATACGCTAAGGACGCCGGCCACAGGATGTAATTTCCAAGAATTGATAATTTGGATTACTGTCTCTTAAATGACAAGTTGTAGTGGTGCAATTGGTGGCAGTTACATACTTTTTTATGTTATGTCTCTATTAGGCTTATCAAAATTTCCCGTTTTATGTGTCACCTTACACATGCACATATGCTAACTCACTCACACAACCCACAAGTTATTTGCTCCCCATTTAGCATTGGAGATCGCCGATGATCGAGGCCGTATACCCGCCACAGAGCAAATCACAGCAGCAATTCAAGGGTAAACTGAGCGATCCCAGTGGCAGCGCAGGACAGCACAAATTTTTACGCAACATTCTTTATTGTTCCTCCAGACACTTGAAGATCTTTGGCAGGATGTCGCATTGACTTCCTAGGAGTTTCTTCGATCATGACATGCACTCTTCTGACAAACCTAGGTGTTCTGAGTGAGTCAGAGCGTTGACAATGCTGTTCTCTTGTTCGTAGCCAATTCCTCTCCATTGTTTTCATTCAGCTCCTTTCTAACTTTACAAACGAAAGATCTGGTGACTTTTAGAAATTTTGTAATTTTTAAATGCTGGGTTTCGCGTTTATAGACGCTATTTCAGCTTATTTTTTCAGGTCATTAATTATAGATGCATCTGTCATGGGATCTTCTGAAATAAAAAATTATTAATTATTATCGGGTTAGTTTAAGTTACAAAAGTATGAGTGTCCTCAGATACCTTACGCACTCTGTACAGTGTTCACAATGGCTTGAAAATAATTCAAATACCATGAAGCTAACTACGCGATGTGTAGGTTTTATGACTATTTAAATGAATGAGATTAAAATGAACAGCAATTTGAAGGAGAATGAATGGTGTGACTGGATGGGGCTTGTTAACGACCTTTGATACGTTTCTCTCAACATTTATGAGCAGAAGTTCCTATGTTAACTTATAAAATCGGTTGTATCATGTTTTTAAGTAGGTTAAAATTTCACAATAGACGTCGAACATGTTCTACGACTTCTGTATTGAAATGTAATGCTTTGTCTTTCTTTGTCATAATTTTTACGTGGATTTCGAAGAAGTAGTTGTTCACTTTTTCTAACAGAGCACAGGCTGGGCATCCTGCATGATGAGCATCACCTTGATTGGAAGATATGAGCAATGTTCAAGTATGACAGCAGGGGTCAAAATCACCATGCGTGTTCCAGTACGAGAACACGGCAAGGAAAATGAACGCATTGGTTTAGCTCGGATCACAACGGTCGAATGCCGCTTACATATCGTTGCACAAATTTTCGTCACGTAAGGCTATGTATACGTATAACATAAGTAGCTGTTTTATTATTTTCTTTTATCCAACGCAATGCACGAGATGAGAATGATCGAGAAAACCACAGCAAGACGACAACGAGACGTACAAAAGGATAAACGATGAATCAAGAAAAATAAAGATTAGAATTTTATAGAAACAGGAGTTTCTGAGTTGAAAACAAAGCAATCCTTTGTCGACAGTTATTTCTGTAATTGGCTAATAATTTTTCCAGTATTTGTCAGTACGATGTAGAAAAGATGTAGCAATAGAGTGCCTTTTAAGCCTGAATGGTGTGCACATTTCTGATCACCATTTACTGAAAATGTTTAGCCTCTCTAATGAACAAAAATAAAGAAATTTTGAGCGCATTATGAACGTGCAGAACTCGTACGGAAAATAATCACTCCGTACCGTAAATATAAATTCAAAACAATGCGTTGGCAAAGCCATCCTTTTAAAAACATCACTGCGTGAAAGTGAAAGCCGGAATTTAAACTTCCCACGTAGAAGGTTTTACCCGATGCTCCCTGTTCGTGTGACTAAAGGCAATATTTTAGCGCTGGAAGCCAAGTTTTAGCTCTAATGACCTTTGTGGAAATTGTCTGAAACATTTGCTTGGCTGCAGAAAGTTTGCTTCCGCAGAATTATTGGTGATTTATGCTTGAAAACAACGGTTTTATGACCTGTTTTGGTGATGGGCAGAGAAGCCTGTATAATTTTTGAATTCACGCAACATGACCGCACAAATCTGGACAGCGATGCAGAATTGCGTGTTATATGCTCCATGCAGCTGCTCATCTGGAACGAAGGATGGCCCACACGAGATTAAACGTGATTTAATTACAGAGACCATTAAGAGGCTCTTCGTCAAGCTTACTTGGAACTTACAAGTCGATTAATATGCTGTCATGGTTATACAAGACTCTGTTTAGGTCATATAGAGATTATTATCTGAAGCTTCGTCTATTTAGCACAGGACTTTGTGCCATGATGAGCAACGGAGCGGCTCCGCTTGGGTAAATTCGAATACCTTCGGGAGTTCTCTGTGAAGTTAACTGAGTTTGCCGCGTCACGCGTCGCTTTAGTGCAGAGTCAATAAAATTCTGCTCTTCCGCGTCGCCTGCTGCTTCTATGAGCTGAAGCTGAAAATAAATCATTGGTTGTTTCTTTACGTGATTGTTTGCATCATCCGAGGGAACGGGTCGCGTGTTTATTACGTGGGCCCTAAATTTCTTTGGCCCTTTCTACAATTTTTCTAAATAAAGACGCTGTGGACTCAAGCAATTTAAAATCGCGCTGAGCTGCGAGTATTTGCGCTCTCCACTCAATTGCTGAGGTTTTGTTTCGCTTCTACAGCTCCGCAGGGCTGCTCTCTGCTATTTAAAAGTTGAGCCATGTTGTAAACACGTTAAAATTTTTAATTTAATCAATAACGAAAATGATAGATTGCATTCAGGCTTTTAAATGTTACACGGGAAAAACAGTGAAACGTTTTTAGCACACTCTATTTTACAGTCTACGATAAAGCCTGTTCCCATGCTATGCAGTCAGCAAAATAATATTAATTACCTGGCGGAAGGCAATTGCCTTCCTGCTTGGGGTTAGCTACCCCTTCCATGGGGAGGGGCAATGCTCTGGCAACATAAATAAATAGATAAGCAAGTACAGTCCGGGATTATATACGATACCAAAAATCGACATTGTGTATCATCATGATGTACTCTACAGTACATGTTAGCGTGTTTCACTATGAAAATAATCTTTTCAATGTAATTCTAAATACACGCATTAGTACCCCGGTAAATGCATTAGCAGCAGCAACAAATTTTTAATTTTAGCTCTAACGAATTTAATCAAACTCTGCCATTCAGTTAGGTCTCCCGAGACTCTTCTAAGACGAGTGAAGCGACTGTAAAGTCAAAAGTAAACAATAAAGACATCATTTGTTGACGGTGAATATTTTTTATGATGCATGAACGACTGTTAAAAAGCATGTCATTGAACATTTCTGGTCTCATTGAATATTTTCACATTTTTATTTCTCAATTTTTAGTTAGATTTTAGCCAAGAATAAGCGTAGAATGGACCCGCCTACTTTCATTCGTAGATGAAGTTTCATGACTTTACTTTAACTCGGAAACTGATACTCACGACAGATCGCAGACCACACGTCCTTTCCACCGATGTGTTGTGTGACGACTGGCGTTATGGGAACTGTTAACAACCCATGTCCCTGGGTGCAACACTGTCTTTATTTTACCTTTCAAGTGTTATTTCTTCACGACATCTCTAACTTTTGATTTACAATTTATCGGTACAAATGCGCAAACAAGATTCTGTTCGTGATTTTTATACGCGATTTTGGAATTATAACTGAAGAAAATTGCTCGATAAGATAACTTTTGTAACTGAATGTCGTACTGGACACTCTGACATGGACACTGATTTGAAAGAATGAGTAGCTTCTTTGATAGAAAAAGTTTTCATTGGAACTTCTATGAACAGTAAACCTTTTAGGAATCTTGAAAAATAAAGCTTGTATTTTGTCATAAATTACTTATGTATTTGTATTAATTGTACCAATACCCAAATAAATTTTTGTTTATTATTTTTTTTGTCGCAGTGCGTTTTGCCTTCACTGTAGATTCCCCTGCAGCAGCTGAAGCTCGCGCTGCCTTCAATGATCTGTTCGTGTAATTGCGTTACTTTAGGAACGCTTTATCTTCACTTCCGATGATTTTTCCTATCGTTCGTATTCAACTCAGTAAATCCAAAACCAACAGCTAGGTTCAAATGAGCTTCAAATGAGCTGTGAGTGTTCAACATTCAAAAGCTTCATGAACCACGGCGCTGGATTTTGTGAGTGGCAGTTCTGGAGGCGGCACGTAAAATTTGTTGTGTGCAGTCATCTGTTAGTTTCTATATAAAACATCAGTTGTGTAAGAAACAAGTTCAGAGAAACCCTACTTTAATAACTGAAGCTCGAGACCTAAGAAACGTTTATCCGATTCTTTAAATCAGTTAAAATTGAGAATATCTCTCCAAAATAAATGATAGATGGATAAATGTTGCACTAATGGATTGGGATATTTATTGCGAATATTCCTTTTTGGAGTTATGCAGGAGGTATATTATAAATCGAATTCACTCACACGAGCGAAAAACTATCTTGTTTCACTAATTTTTATTCGTGAATTTAGCATAACTGGATAATCAATCAATCAATATCTTATGTAATATTTTCAACTACTTGACAAAGGAATAACTGAAAACGAGTTTATGAGTTATTTAATTTCAATCGTGCGAACAAATGTTTTTTACGGTAATACTTAAATATTAAGAAAGGAAATAGGAACACATTTACGTAGTATTAACAATTGTATTTAACCCAGAGATTCAATACGGATCTTTCTCACATAATTTCCAGCGTTATTTCAGCTCAAACATATGTGTTAACGTGTCAAAATTACGCACTAGTTAACATCATAGAACTATCGTAATGCTATTGAAAAACTGTAATTTTGATGCATCACTTCTCAGCGCGTGGTATTTTTTGTAAAACAATTCTGTCATTTTGTTCATGGTTCTTGCACGCTTTCTATTTTACCTTGAAGTAAAAACAAGATGAAACATTCATCGTGCGAACTCTGTAAAATCTGTAAGTCGTATTTATTTAACTTCTGACACAAATTCATATTCAGTCAGTTTGTTGAAGATAACGTAGAAATATTCTTGTTGTTCATTGTCACATCAATAACCACTTTAAACGAAACCTCACTTGTCACGTTCATATAGGTATAATAACATGAATGAAAAATGCTCATGCAAGTACGAGTATAAATAGAAGAGAAACATTTCAGTTAGGCTTGAATAATCTTAGGTAAACTTGAATACAGCGCAAGTTCTTGGTCACACTAAACACTGTAACTTGATTTAGGTGATACTTTGTGAAGTTCAAATAAATTGGTAATGGTATTACAATATGATTTTTCGAGAGCGAACAGACCTAAATATAGAGAAGGTCTAGTAATAAATAGTTACCACTTTTTTCGTTCACATCAGCACTATAGGACGCAGAACGAATGACTTGACCACTTAATTGTAAAATAAGTCGAGTTATGTTATTCACATGCTACACTCCGTTTGAAAACTATTTCTACACTAGCTTACGGGACTGTACACGAAGAAGCGGAAACAACATTGAGATCAAACCACAAACATTTACAAAAATAAATATCTATAAAGCATTCATGCATTTACGCTCGAAAATTTCATTCTGAGTGAAAATTCAACTTAAGTACAAAGAATACTGTGGGAGCTTATATCAGTTTCGGTTTGTTGATATTCAAATATCAAAATTAGAATTCTGTCATTTAGGGTGCGCTTTGTTAGGTATATAGGTTCATATCGAATTTTACAGCAGTACAACTTATACACGAAGTCGACATATGAACAAGTTGTTGTATAATACAGTACAAGTGTTAGTTTCAATCTAAATTCATGAAGTTTTGAGTTGCTGTGCGAGCCTCTTGCCTGAAACTAGATCTTGCATGCTTAAATTGAGGTAATTTTAATTTTTTGAAATAATCTCTGTAGATCGCCCGAAATGTTACCTTGTCCCAAGGGTTACAGTGAGTAAGCAAGCATTGCACTTCCTTAAGCATGAATAATTTATTTAGTGGTTTTAACATACCAATATTGCTAAATTGGTGAATATCCGCTCGTCTTATTTTCTTTCGACTACTGAAATTTAAAAATCAATGAGCTGCAAATATGTTCTTGACATCGCCACTTATCGGACGACGATGAGCCGGCGGCCTTGTGTGAGTCTCAAAACCGATCGACGCAAAAATTCAGAAAAAGGTTGAGTTCTCAAAAAAGGTTTACTATTATGCAGAATTCTTTGACAATTTAGCTTGTAAAAAATATGCACTGAATGATAGTCTAAAAATGAATTAAATCTAGGATTAGGTTTGTAATAACGCGTTACAATATAAATGTTTAGATGCTCATTTTATGCGCGGTTACCATCAGTTTCACAACTGATCACGAATGCATAGTAAATTTAAATCACAAACGTGACAAAATTTAATCGAATTCGTAGAAGATTTTGGATTCTCAAATCACTATTGAATTTTTTGAGAACCCTTCATAAAACATGTCCCATGCCATTCAATGTCCCATTCTATGAACCTTCATTAATTCCAACACGTTTTACCGTTTGGTTTTCAATGCCTCACAACTACTGGTGCGGTGAGGGATGTGAGGAATGTGTGGTTTAAACTTCCTTTTCCAAGGGAAGTACTCCGCAGGTAAGTGAAAAGCCTCACCTGAGCCGAGGCTCGAACTCTGGTCCTTTTGGCTGTGACGCCATCACGCTAACTACTACATCATGGAGCCCACGCATGAAGGTAAGTATTGAGTTAGAATAAATGATGAAGCTCCAATTTTGTCATTTCACGTTTACCAGACGACTCACAGTTAATGAATATATTCAACTTATTCAGCACTGTATTTCGGTTTATGGCCCAACTACAGCTGGATTTGATACTCGGGTGTAGCGCAGATGGCGAGACCATAACGGCTAGTTCACGTGGAGCCCGTCACCGGCAGCTTCTCATACCACGAAGCGCACAGTTCTGGGCCCGGCAGGAAGGGCTTGAAATTTCATCCTCAATAACTTTAAGATAAAACAACACAAAATCGTTTATTTATGACTCACGACTGCTCATGGGAACAACTTACACATGTTCTGGTTCATGTTCTACATTATCAAATTTAGCACACACACCCACAAAAATTATCAGGTAAAAACTTTAGTTTTTTAACAACTCACTTCCTCTCTGCACTACTCTGAACAAGTACTCATACCTACATACTCGTACGTTCTGTGTCATGTAAAGGCTGAGGACACGTTTGGATATATATCTACATAGGTAATACAAAAACTCTGATCATTTTGTTTGCTCGATACCTGGCTTGTAACCGTGCAAACTAACATAGGGCAGAAATTCGAAACTCAACTCGCAGTAACTATGTAAATAAGGGTTTTTCTACGGTATCATGCATGGTGCCAATCATTGGGACTAAAGTAGATGAAATATTTTATTTGACGTCTTATATTTGTTAGGAAATAAAGACGAATCATTAGAGGCTGAAACGGGACTTGAAAATAGGGACCCGACGGGGTACGTGTGGTCTGGGTATGTTAAAAAATATCCCGCCTTGTCCAATCACCAGGGCATGCACAGTAATAGTCAATAAAAATATAAGCCTGAAAGTCAATCTTAAATTTGTAGAACTGGTTCATAGAAATTCCTACAAACACTGAGAAGTTTCTGGACGCTCTCCCAATGTAGTAATAAATTTCCCTGAAATATTCACTCGCCTCTTTGGAGAGTTTTAAGCAGGTTTTCCCCAACACAATACTTACTTTCACCTCTCTTGCACCCCGGTGGGTGCAGCTGGTAACTCCAGCAGAGCATTCCCCCACGCAAGCGTTGTACAGATCATTACGCTTTAAATTATCCACAGGCGAATCCATGATACGGAGCGTAACGCATTTGCAGTGCCGAATAAAACTGGAAGAATGAAAATTGGACCCGAGATGCGCTGTTTTTGTCCTGTTACTCAATGTGTTGTAATAGAGGTCGTGTAGCACATACGAGTTTAGGAATTGAAGTAGAAGTAAGTTCGTATTAGTAATCCTAACATTATGATAAAACTAGTATGTTTTAATATGAGATGCTTATAATAATACTCGGAGTATTTCAACGGTAATTTAGCAGGATTGAAAAAACCGCAATTGATACTGATTTTTTCATTACTTACTGTACAGACAGCAATTAATTTCCTATCATACTTCATAATTTCTCTTCAATCTTTTATTTCCATGAGGCCTGAAGAACATAGGGAGACGGGAAGACAAAACTAACAGTCTTACTTATCAAAATGAATTTCAGTTATAGTTATTTTACAGTATAGATTGATATTGCAAACATTAAACAACTTCAGAACAATCTTGACATAAACATGCATTTATGAATATTGAAATAAGTGAGGTAGATAGCAATAAATAACAATGATGTGCTAATTTTGAGGTCAACACCCACCAAAGGGTGCTCTTTGTGATGCGAGTTTGCTCTCTATTCGCCAAGAAAACCATAGCTTCATTTATTACGAATGGATTCACCATTACCTGAGAATTTACTTGTAACAGTTCCTGATTCAATTTCTAGTTTTGGCTTTCAAAAAATGCTACTCAAGGTTGTCCACTTCTCTTTGGTCGCTCAAATCTCAACAATTGAACAAAGGGGCGTCCAATTACAGCGGCGAGAGCTGTATTTTATTTAGTATGTGAGTGTGCACCCTGGTGTTTACTTACAACGCTCGTACATAAACATTCCCGAACTAGTATACCTACATATAAAATATCGCAACTGCCGCGTAAATGATTCTCAATGAGCTACATTTTGGCTCATTTTCAAACTTGAACCCGATGAAAGAACCTTGAGGTCACGTAGCAGTGGTGTAAAAATTGCGTAAGAACATTTTTGTAAAGTGTAAGATCGTCGTTGCAGTGACGATAACGGGGGGAAGGGGGCTTCACACCATGAGATGCCCACCTCTGTGCACCTCAGAGATTTTTTTCCTAGTGTAGTCGTTGGTGATTTAACGTAATTGACATGAAACATTTATAGCGTAGGTTTCTCTTCTTAATTTACGACATCCCAAAACTTGCTTGCTGCAGCGGCTACTAATTTACAGGGAAACTGAAGGTTTTATTAGCCCCAGGGAGTCGAGTCAATTTATTGTGATCTGCAAGTAATGAAGAATTCCGAATACATATGTAAGGCATCGAAGTGAACGCCAAAAAACTCCCCCTGCTTTACCTCAGCAATATAGGTAAACTTCAAGAGAGGGAGACTAATGTGGCATAAGGATCAGTTATAAGCCTAGCCAGATTAGACTTTTTACAATTGTTTTTAGTTAAAACTCAAACAAGGGTGGTGCATTTCTTTTTCTTCGTTAATATTCTTAGACGGAGAAGAAAATTAATTTATGAGCGGCATTGTCAAGACGAGGGAGGAACGGTTGCAGGTACATCTGTCAAGCACGTACATAGACTTAACTTTTATTGTTCACTGAGATAAAAAGAATGTCAAAAAGTCACTGTTTATGAATAGGTTATTTTTGTATTTATGCTCTTGTTGACTTTCTTAAGAAACCATCACAACTGTGTCTTAATACACACACAATAGTGAACCAAAACTTGAAAAACTCCAGCTCCGTACAATAATTTTCACTTAAAGAGTTCAACTTGCCCTGGTTCTTTGGACAGAAGCGCTGGAGGTAAATTACTCGGACCACAGCTGGGATCCTCTCGGAGACTATCGGGCTGCAGGGGAACTCGTTGCTCGGAGGAGTTTCGTGATGTAGCAGGAAGACCTTTCAGAAATTCACGCTCTCACTACACCTCATCGATACCATCATCCTCGCTTTGAACAACACATCTGAATTTAGAGTCAAAAATATCTTTGTTGTACAAGCAGGACTGCGAAGCCTCGGAGTGTCCAGCAGAAGATGCTACCGCAGCGGAGGCGTGCTGCTGCGCCTGCCGCTGCTGTGACGGGCAGCTGGTCGAACTGGATGCGCTCCTCAGCTGTAAAAAGTGCAAATAAAACGTGCTCAAATCATTCAAATTAAGCCAACGTGAGTCGAGAACAGCTAATTCACTGGCCTAATTAGCGGTGATATAAAATGATGTGCGTTTATTCTAAACGTTAATTTATCAAGAGTAGTTTACATTTGACATAGCATAGACCGATCAATTTGAATTAATAAGTAACAAATTATATAAAAGAGGAATACTTCTAATCAGAATTTTTATTCAGAGGAAGAAGTACGAGCCATATATGGTTTTAATCGCTTTCCTTTTTATATTAATAAGTAAGCAGTTGGTTGTCGTCTATGGAAGTAAGCGATTATAAGATCTTAAAGTTCATTGAAACTTCTCTGATAATGAATTAGCTGTAAACTTTTTATCAGGCCTTCGGTAGAGAAATTCCGAGGTTATAATATCGAGTGTCATTCTTTAAATCAACGAATTTTTCATGTTTCCAAAATAACAGATGTCTTATCAAAACATTCGCGGAATTCATGCACGGCGATGTCAATAAATTACTGAACATTGAATACAATTCGAAAATAATTACGAACACACTAAAACGAGATACTAAAGTGGGTCTCGATATTTTTAGGGAGCTTTGAGTGAGGAAGTTCGGGCACATCATCATTGTAGATATAAGCACCAAAAAAATATCCCCAAGAAAATAGACATCAACGCAGCACACTCTCCAATTTATAAAAGGGATTTCGCTAAGTACTGCGCGACCTAACGTAAACAGTAATCAACTAGGAAAAGGCTGAAGCTTTAAATGAGGAACACTTCAAAAGTAAAGGAACAGTGATCCACTCACGCGTAAATACGTGGATGAAGGTCGTGGCGTTGGAGCCGTGCGTTGGATTGCAGGTGTAGGTCCCGGCGGTGTGTGGAGAGGCCAGCCCGACTGTTAATGAGAACGTCCTATTGATTAGCGTTTCTTCACCGTCCTCAACAGTTGCAAAAGCGTCGTCAACTTTAACGACGAGCCGATCTTCCTGAAGGGGGTGAACGTTTTCATCATACTGAGCTGGGGAAAATTCCTTCTCAGCGTTTTTCGAGTGCACTTCAGTCGCGCGCGGCAATTCACGATGATTTTCATCATCCATTTCATTACCTGACGAGTAGAATTTAGGGTAATTAATTATTAGGTTGCCGTCCTGAGCCGGATATCTCTCACTTGATGCGGAGTGGCTGTCAGGCAGATAGTCTCTGCTCCGAGAATACTCATCTGCAGAATGTTGGGGGCTTCTCACGAGGCGCAGATTGGTTGCAGGACTCCGTCTGGCCGGGGCATCAATCTCGGAAGGATAACGACCAGCTGAAGGACTATACGGAGCGGCCGTAGCATGTTGAAGGCTGTCTCTGAAGTGTGGGCCTCTGGTTATACGCTCGTTGCCTGAAGAATGGCGGTTGTTATCCAGAGCGCTGTTTATGGGAGTTTGTACGTGCGCATTGTACTGCGTGTCGTGACTGTCAGAATAATGCCGGATTCCTCGATAAGAATGTAACCTGTTTCTGGAATAATTTCCAGCTCTTGAAAGTCCAGCAGATCTCGCAGAGTGTCGATGGTACGATGGATACAGTCGCTGAAGAAAAACAACATACATCATAAGTAAATGAACAGTGGGCTTGAACCCAAAGAGCGTAAGTAGAATTTCTTGAAAGGGGGATGTCAATTTCGGTTTATACATCAGATTTATTTCAGCGATTAAATTAATTGCTGTTTCAAGTAAGTATTTATAATTTTGATGTGATCTATCTATGGCTTTAACAAAATGTGCTTATGCAATACTTCGGTCTCAAATGTGGATTCAATTTTGGCTTTTCAAATTCAAGAAACAAATAATAAGCTATTAGATATTATTTGTCAGCTGCATTTTGGTGTGTACAGGAGAGGTTTTTAATTAAATTCTTATGACATTTTTATACATGATGGTATTTGTAATACGGGAAAACAAAATGGGTATTTTGAACTCGAGAGCTTGGGAAAATAAAACTTATCACAGAAGAAGTTCTTCAAATCATCCCTAAAATGTCAACTGGGAATTCTATATTTCAAAAAATATTACACTTTTGTATCGAGTGTCAGTGCAGGTTACGAGCAGCAGACTGCGGACGTTATTTCGTGTATTTACTAATTAATTTCCTGATGAACTTCGATAAAGTGGACGAGATTCCGCGATTAAATCTGAAGAGTTTGACGTTTTCAACTGTAAGCTGGGTTCCACTCGAAACATAAAAGCGCCTATGGAATTTCCATGCAATAGGAGTTTGTTCGTATTTTGGTTCATTAAGGGTGGAAAAATATTTTTGATAAGGTTTGTCTACATTAAGGACTATGAATTGAGAGGGTTACTTATGCTGTAGGTTTAGTTTTAGGCAAGAAATACTCTGTTCGCAAATAATTTGTAAGCGCTCTCTCTTAATATCACGGTCCGAGAGCCGTGCCACAGCGCAGCACTGCGTGTTGTTGCACTATTATAATTGCTAATTCAGTTGCAGAGTTGTTTGATTTTCAATTGCAACTGACCTTCACTTACATTGTCTAGATTGATTCAGGTTACATAAGGTTTTTGCATCCTGCTACCACTTTAGCTCCTCCACCTAACTATAACTCACAAATTACGATTGTTTTGTCAACCCTCTGAACGCGCATCCCTCAACTTGCCGCATCAGGCCTTCACTCCATTTCCGAGCATCCAGAATACTCAGCTGTAATCTTTGTTTTAATGACTTTCTCGGCAATCACTTGTATTCTTCACGTTGACCTTGAACTCATGCCTAAGATTTCAGTCATCTAGCAAAATTTGGAATATCTTTTCAGGCAAATTGCAAATTTAATCATTGCTTAAATACGTTATTTTTTCAAGACCAACCAGATTCTGCGTCTAATGTTCGCAAGCCTCTCGTCTCGGCGGTACTTATAGCCCGAAGGAAACCATAAGTTCAGCGCTACAAGGGATCAAATTATCCGGCGTAGTTAGGATCACGACCCACGCCTAGGGAAACTGGTTTGTTATTTGTAACACGATTCAATTTTTTTGCAAGGTCAGCTCAGGAGGAGCGGTAACACAATAACAGCCTAATTAGTTCGTACCCATGCTCATTGCACATGGTCTAAACATCGAAATCATTTGAATTTTTTTATTTTGTGTTCGACCTCTCTGTCTTTCGGATTAATGAACATATTTGAGAAAAACTCAGAAATGTAAAATGTTTTCGTTAAACTAAGCCTAATTTGATTAGTGAACTTCTATTATTCCTACCACGAGTCACCACAAGATGCAATTATCCCACTCTAATATACTTTTGCTCTATCGTACGACTCATGTGGTGCCAGTTGCAAGGTCGATTGAACGAGTTATTTTTTGTACGTACATTAAGATGGCAGCTCTGGTATCACCTGTGTCCAATACTAACGACTTCATAAGGTACAATAGTTAGGAGACGCTACCAACTCAGCGCACGTTGCAGATCACGGCTGATAAATATCAACTCAGATCAGTCAAACTTTAGTCTTTTGCAAATGGAGTCGCTCTAATGCTCATTCTAATATAAGAATAATACAATCGCGATAGATTGCTCCAGGCATTTGAAGAATAATATAGAGGCAACAATCCTGTCTTTCCTGATTGTTATTAAATTGCAATCGTGTAGGCATTGAGTATCAAGATTGGAATTCATTCAGAACGGGTTCTTTTAAATAATATTTTCCACCAGATCAGGAGCATTCGATTCCAATTTATACATTGCGGGAATGAGTGACGAAAGTCATTCAAATAGAAGCCGAACTGGACTGTGTTCAAAGTTCACAGGACTCTAAGCTAGCATGAATGTAATGCACAGACAAACAACCAGTGATATACGTAAGCGAAAATAAATTTTGATATTCATAATTGCCCCTTTATTGCTGTAAAATAGTGAATAACTTCCGCGAGCAAAAAAATGGTCTCGCAAATCCATGACCGTAAAATCACACCTCAGGAATGAGCTTGACGATGGCTCGTGCAACTAATTTATCTTGTGTCCTCTGAAAATGAAATGAGTGCCAGAAAATAGTAAAAAATGATTAAATGCGCGTTGAAATAAACTGCTCACCTGAGTTCCATGAAACCAGCTCACGGCAACGGGCCGGTCGCTGGAATGCTCCACGGCGCAGGTGAGGCGTATCGGAGTGTGGGCAGGTATAAAGATTTCTCGGCCCTCAAGGATCATCGCTTTTGGTTCTAGGAAATAGAAAAAAGAGCCTTTGAACTCGCACAATAGAGAGATAATTGTCTCAACTCGATTGGAAAAATCCTTTGTTGAAAAATTGAGTTATCTTTGTTTTAACTGATGAATTTGGTCGACGCAAAATTTTTCCCCAGCAGAGTTTCACAGATTGAAGCTAAAAACAGCACTCAGGGGATATGAAAGAAAATGCATTTTATCAAATCCTTTAAAAGCTATTGTTAGATGTGCCGTATTAGCCTCACACGTAAATTCAGCTAATAATTATGCACGTGCTTGAGGCAACCACCTCTCGTGGGTGACATAACTTTTTGGACATAGTATTTACGGAAGATTTCAGTCGAACAAAGTTCGTGGCATCACGGGAGATGTGTCTTACGTGACTCACGAATTACATTAGTCATGTTATTGAACACTTTTTTCACGACTTGTTCAACTGATATCTTCAGTGAAGAAAATGTCAGAAAAAACATGAGAATAAGCTAACGATAATTGTTGATAATAATGTGGCGTGCATGGCGACTCAGAATTAAGAATTCATTCGTTAGAACAAAAGAAGAGGTCAACACTGCAATGTAGGCGAGTTAAGAGGACAAAGGAAGAAGATGATAAATAATGAAAATTTCACAATATTTCTGGCTATTTTTCAAGGGAAGTAATGTTTCTTGGCAAGTATACTTCATAATTCTCAATCATCAGCGCTTCCCTTTAAATTTGCCATCAATAGTTATTATTATCACGTTAATATCATTATTTAAAACCATAATTACCGATCCAAAATATTCTGTCGGGTACGTAGTAGATATCTTGCAATGAATCAATAACGAAAAGCTCATCGCCTAATTTACACAAACTTTTACTTCGAAAACGACACATTTTCCGGGTTCGGTGATCAGCTGCCGTATAGACACCACATGGCAACACAGGCACCAAGTGACAACACAGGCACCACATGACAACACAGGCACCACATGACAACACAGGCACCTCATGACAACACAGGTACCATATGGCAACACAGGCACCACATGAAAACACAGGCACCTCATGACAACACAGGCACCACGTGGCAACACAGGCACCACATGGGAACACAGGCCCCACATGGCAACACAGGCACCACATGGCAACACAAGCACCACATGGCAACACAGGCACCTTTCTCCTACCACCGCAAAGCAGGGAAATACTGTTCAAAACCAGTATCATTCATCATAATGTTAGCTTATGTAACTAAGCTAAATTACACATACTTTGAACCGAATTCTTTCTCACTTATGTAGTCAATGCATTATAAACATTTCCAAATATTCTCGGGCCTACCGCAATTACTTACAATTTTATTTACCAATAACAAGAGATAAATGAAGCACTTAAGCAGCATGTGCTGTCCATAAGATTCCTCAAGTCGCCCGTATTAGCGTCGTTAGTCTCACTTTAGGGTTCTAAAACTTTGGTCTCCTATCGCTAAATCATGCATAAAAAATTTTAACGGAGTGTTTATAACTTCCACCAGCAAGCTGTAGTACATAATTTGACAGAGTTGTGAACGGCGAACCACAATCTGTTCACAACCAGAGTTGTGAACAGCCTACGACACCGAAAGTCTCACAGGACGGTTTTTTCTGCGCTGCAGAACATCTTGCGATTCTATGCACAGAGGCAAACATTGGAAATTCTTTATCGATTTCCACCAGAAGCATCACCTCCAAGTTTAAAATTTGTGTCAAAATACAAACTCGTGGCAATAATTGGGCGTACTTTCAGCACGTAAAACGTATATTTCGATAGAATTCGCGCAATCAATCTAACAGAAGTTGTGGCACCACTAGGTAAGTGATTGGTTTTGAGATGACAACGATCGAAGTGTCTGCCAATTCCGAGTTATTATCAGTTCCCTCAACTCACCCTGCAAATCAATACGTAGAAAAAGATGAGAGATCGAAGGTAGTAATAACGTTCAGAAAAGTCAAAGCTTCCCCATACTTACCAGGACCAGGACGCGGGTCGCCGGATTCATCAGACATGG
Source organism: Orchestia grillus (assembly GCA_014899125.1). Classification (NCBI taxonomy): domain Eukaryota; kingdom Metazoa; phylum Arthropoda; class Malacostraca; order Amphipoda; family Talitridae; genus Orchestia; species Orchestia grillus. The sequence goes on from VOMN01110435.1 coordinate 25,279, forward strand.
TTACCGACTCCACGCCTGCAGCGAACTGAGCTGGGTGAGTGCGATCTGGTTGGGCACAACAGTTTGGAATCGAAAAGGAGGATTCAGAGGGGATGTTGCATTTGAAAGTCATGGAGTGATATTTGGGGAATAAGAGGGGATGTTGCATTTGGAAGTCATGGAGTGATATTTGGGGAATAAGAGGGGATGTTGCATTTGAAAGTCATGGAGTGATATTTATGGAATACGAGGGGATGCTGCTTTTGAAAGTCATGGAGTGATATTTAGGGAATAAGAAGAGATGTTACATTGAAAGTCATGGAACGATATATCATGATTAGAAGAGGACGTTCCATTCGAAGGTCCTAGTATAGTATTTGATGAATAAGAAGGGATATTGCATTTGAAAGTCGTAGAATGAGATGTAAAAAAATAAAAGGGGTTGTTGAATTCGAAAGTCATTCTGTGATATTTGATGAATAAGAGAATATGTTTCATTTCAAATTTCTGCAGTGATATATGATGAATGAGAGTGAGATATTTAAGTGTGAGAAAAAACTACAAGTGTTGAATACTCACAGTTTAGATGATGTTCAATTGCAAGTAGGAAAATTTAACAGCAAAAAAATGCATTAGTGTGTTGTTTAAGAACCGTTTAAATTAAGAGTGTGTTAAAGTCGATGCGATGAAGGTCGTATTCTATAACGATCTAATTATTTCTTAAGAATATAAATTTATGGTATACATTGAACGGTATGAAATGGGACTGTAAAATGAAAGATCACTGATGAAACGCAGTTTCATAAAAAATAAAAAGGGTACACATTGCACTTATCATGAAAAGAAAATTCATCCAATGTTAATACAGTATCACAGTAATAATAATATTATCATACATAATACAGTAATATTAAATCCTTTGACGAAATGGTCACACACATAGCGCCAATTGAGTACCGATATTCCTTCTGTGGCAAGAAAATTGGTCACACACTCGATACGATCGCTCTAAAATCGGTCGCACACCCGTTACGATAGCTCTGAAATTGGTCACACGCTTGTTACGATCGCTCTAAAATTGGTCACACACTTGTTACGGTAGTTCTAAAATTGGTTACACATATGTTACGGTAGCTCTGAAATCGGCTTCACATACGTTACGGGAGCTCTGTAATTGGTCACACACTTGTTACGATAGCTCTAAAATTGGTCACACACACGTTACGATAACTCTAAAATTGGTCACACACTTGTTACGATAGCTCTGAAATCGGCCTCACATACGTTACGGGAGCTCTGTAAAAAAAATACACCTGCGTTTCCCTAACTTGCGAGAACTTGCTACTGAGTTACGGATGAAGAATCAAAGAAGCACGCCCTAAAGCCCGTAAAAATGAGCGAATGCGAGAGCCAGAATCGTCACGGAGAATCGCAGCAGCACTCGATGGTCGCAGCCGGTGACGGTACGAGCACAGTCTGCCTCGCACACTCCTCCGTTACTCGGACAAATTCATATTCTGAACAAATTTTTACAACTTTATTTCCATCGTTCGGGCTTAAATAAGAGCGTTTCTGTAAAGTTGTACGGTTAATAATCTCATTTAAAATGCGGTAAGTCGAAATTTGATTGAGTTTATTTGAAAATTTTCAAATTGTGACTGATGACTTAACAGCTTCGCTTGAACCGTGAAATCCGGGATTGACTGAATAAAAATCAAAGATTTACTGAATCATAGATTGGCTGAATCAGAGACTAACTAAATTAGAGATTGACTGAGTAAATATCGCTTCATGACCATTATAGCATACGAGAACAATTATTGGAGTATGATCAGCGATTCACGAGATACCTTCATCTCATCAAACATTGACTTATTGACTTGTCTTGTAATGTTGTAGCACGCAGTCGTTAAAATTTCATGTATTTTGTGCCTCACGCTCCCGCCAAGCGACGGGCTGCAATTTCTCTCTAACAACCTCGAAGTACATGTGCTCTGTTCTAATTACACTCCCACCTGACAGGGATGTACTTACAGTCACAGAACATTACTGGCATTGTATAATTCTAGTGAGAAGAAATGCAGCGGGAACACGAACGCTCTATCATGTAACTCTGTCGAGTGGATGATTAAAGGTACGTGGCATTCCACGCACATGACGGAGGACACCCTGAAATTACTTTCCAATCATGTCTCCTAAAAATCACCGTAGAAAATAAGTATTCCTATTTCGAAGGAGATTATAGCGAATTGTAAACGTTGATATCCTGATCTGTTGTATTCATAATGTTCATGCAGTCTTTGAGTATTAGAGCTAGAAGTGAATGGTAGCACATGTATATGGCATACGTATGCGGATTCGGTGCGTTAATTGTCACACGGAACTTAGAAAATCCATTACCAAAAGGTAGAGGCAATTTTCATTTTATATTTCTCGCCGTGGTGTTCGGAAGGAAAATCCCACGGCTCTATATTGGATCATTCGTGTCCTATAGGCCTTCACTTTTTCTTATTGCGTCAGAAACTTTACATTATTCCTCATTGACAAACATTCTCTGCATGTTAAAGGCGAGAATTTGAAAAAAAGGACTACGTACTTTCAGTGTATTATTTTCTCACGGATATTTTGTCCATTAGCCCTTCACAAATGTTTAAATACAACAATAACGAAAATTCTGAATAAATAATGACAGTAGTAGTAACAGTGATGATCATGTCATGACTAATCATTTTACAACGATATTAATATCAAAATCTCTACCATAATAATACAAATTACATACATAATTCACGACAACTTCAGTAATCGTGGGACTGATGACACGAGTGTTCACGAAAGATTTATTCGATACTCGGTCTTGTTGAAAACGAGACGCGAGACAAGTCTCGACGAGGGCTGGCAGCGAGAGTGTGGAGCGCGAGGTATGAGAGGTATGACGAGGGATGAGTGATGAGTTAGAGTAATGAATACCGTCTCGCTTGAAGAGAGTTGAGTGACGTTGGTGGACGGTCCTCATTCACTTCGTCTAAAAATAGAGCGTTAGGTTGACTTCTTTGCACATGCATAGACGAAAATATAATTCACGAAAAATTTGGTGCACTTCAATTTTCATATCAAGTTTCGTTTCGTCTTTGGGAATATTTAATCCCATGCCCTAGATATAATTAGCCAGAAAAGAAGAAACGAGATTATTTAGTTCGCAAAGTAGCTAACATCGAACCGTGCGAGGAGATTCCTGTGAGAACATCAGCATCACGAGACCTGCAGCGGAGACGCCGACAAACGATGAGTAATGCTTGCGTCATTCCCTGCTTAAAAAGACATGAAACCGAAACTCTTCCATCGTCAGGCGTCATTAGAGGGACTAGCTATCTTGTTGCATCTTCTCTCGAACACGTTCGACACCATGATAAGCATCTCGACGTGTTTTTAGGAGAAGTGCGTAAACAGGTGTATACAGACCGTGAACTGCTGTTGTTCTAGTGTTTACAAACATCACAGCTGTTCAAGAACATACAGACAAAAATAGAAGGCAAGAGTGAGAGCTGCTCGCCCCGCTACATACAGAGGCTGGCGCTGTCCGAGGTCGAGATTTAGAGGTGCGCTCTGAGAGAGACCCTTGCTGCGCCGCTGTACGTGTTCTGTGGGTCTATTATGTGAGGCTCCTGTGTCTTTAAAGTGTACGACTTCTGTGTCTTTGTAGTATAGTACTACTGTGTCTTTACGGTGCACGACTTCTGTGTCTATGTAGTGTAGTGCTTCTGTGTCTTTACGGTGTGCGACTTCTGTGTCTTTGTAGCGTAGTACTTCTGTGTCTTTACAGTGTATTACTTCTGTCTTTATAGCGTTGTACTACTGTGTCTTTACAGTGTACGACTTCTGTGTCTTTGTAGTGTGGTGCTTCTGTGTCTTTACAGGGTGGTACTTCTGTGTCTTTGTAGTGTACTACTCCTAATTGTTTATGGTATACTACTTCTGTATCTTTATAGTGTACTACTCCTGATTGTTTATGTGTTCGACCTCTGTGTCTTCATAGTGTACAACTTCTAGGTCTCTACAGTGAACTACTTTTCCGTCTTAACAGTGCACTAATTCTGTGTCTTTATAGTGTACCATTTCTTCGTCTTCATAGTATACTGCTTCTGAGTGCTTAGAGTGAATTAATTTTGTAGCCTCGTAGTATACTATTTCTAAGTCTTTTCTATGTACTGCTATTGTGTCTACACAGTGCTCTGCTATTGTGTCTATACAGTGCACTGCTATTGTGTCTACACAGTGCACTGCTATTGTGTCTACACAGTGCACTGCTATTGTGTCTATACAGTGCACTGCTATTGTGTCTTAATAATGCACTAATTCTGAGCTACCGCAGCGTCCCGTGTTAACACGAATCCATGTGAAAAACAGTGAAGAAAAATGCGAGTGATTTTCTTTAAGTAATATTAATCTAAGTCTTGAGGTCGCCGGACAGTAAAATGTGAGCTGGAGTCTCGCAGATTTAAAGCAATGCTCGCTTCAAGTTTGCCGTGCTGTACTTTAGTCCTTTACAGGCACAATAGAATTACTTGTAAAATAATTTTAACGTATATCTTGAGATAACACTAAAATATTCTTGTGGTGTTCTGGAGAAGGCAAATGGCTTTACGAAAGAAAATGTGTGCATAAATGTACAAATGCGTGAAGACAAAGCAGACTAAGTTTTTATAATTTTCGAGGAAGTTAGATGCTTATGATCAAAATTCTTACGAAACCCAAAGAGAGTTGTCAGAAGAGGTTTATCATATTCTTATTCCTACATTGAAGTATTCTTGGTGAAAATATGAAATTTTACTTTCGCTTTATAAATGGGCTGACTCAACCCCCTTGAGCTCTATTAGCTCAATTTAAAGCTATCTTAGGTAATTTGAATCTGATCCTCAGACTTCTTAGTTGTTTCAAAACCATTCCCGACACCACTTCCTGTCTCCAACGACACTTTCAGTACAATGAAGCAAAATGTCATCGTTTGACTCAGAGCATCAATGTTGTAATCTTGTTAATGAAATTATTTCTTGTTTGCATATGATAAAGCACTTTCGTAACTGGGTGTAGCTATAAAACAACTAATTCAGGTGGACTTTCTCATTTTGTTCTATCAGCTGCGTTGGGAGACGGTGTGCATTGAAACCAAAGTCAGACTTCATTAAAAAATGTTTGCGAGAATATCAACGATTCTTAAATATGTGAAGCTCGGAATAAACACTATTCACTTCAACTGTGCCGTAAACGCTTTCAATCAATTTTCAAGATCACTGCATGAGCGACTGCTCATTTCTGCTTTTACGTAGAGGAACTCATGTTCACAGCGTCCGTTGCATAGAGGAACTAATCATGTTCACAGCGTCCGTTGCATAAAGGAACTAATCATGTTCACAGAGTCCATTGCATAGAGGAACTAATCATGTTCACAGCGTCCATTACATACAGAAACTAATCATGTTCACAGCCTCCATTCAGACAAACTTTTCAGCGACTGACCCTCTGATTTTGCTCCCATAATAATCCCGGGGAATTGTATTATTTGAGTAAAATCTCAGGTTCAGCAATTCAACAGTGTTCAACAATTACATATATATATCCTATTTACGTTTGAAAACTTTCATCGTAAATCCTCAGCAGAACCGAGGATGAATTTTCTCTTCTTTGATCTCTGAGTGAAAATTACGGCGAAGGAAAATTCACTTAGGAATATAGATATAATTCTAATGACACAATATTCATAACTATTCGTTTCAGTAACTGCATGCATGTATAAGTACTGTAACTGTACAGATACTTTCCAAGTATACTTGAAGAGCTACTGAATAAGTATACGTGTATAAGTGACTGTATAGCAGCTAAAGAAGTATAGATGTAAGAGCAACTGCATAAGTACTGTTTACAAGATACTGTACCTGTGTCAACAACTGTATAGCTGCTGTATAAGTATACCTGCGTAAGTAACTGAATAACTACGATACAAGTTTACAGGTAAAAGAAACCGTACAGCTTCTCTGTAAGTATATTAGTTACGGCTTCCTCACATTATTCGCGAATAATCTCCAGCAGCTCTGTTTACAGCGCCGCAATGACTACAGTGCAGCAGTGACTACAGTGCAGCAATGACTACAGTGCAGCAGTGACTACAGTGCAGCAATAACTACAGAACAGCAGTGATTACAGTGCAGCGGTGACTACAGTGCAGCAGTGACTACAGTGCAGCAGTGACTACAGTACAGCAGCAACATTCCCCAACACCAGAACTCACCCACCACGTCGAGGTACACCGCGAACGTGAGCATAGGTGTGGTGGCCACTTGACACTCGTACACGCCAGCGTCTTCGTACGTTACATTTTTTAATTTGAGAGACCACTCTTTATTTTCTTTGTCCACGGCGATCGAGAACCGCACGTCGGTGGTGTACCTGTACTCCCCAGCTGCGATGATCTGGAGGTTCTTTCTCCTGATCCACAACACCTGCAAAGAGACGTGTTGCATTAGGTGTGGGTTAGGCAGACGTGAATAAATTGCTATATCATCGCACACGTGCGTGAACATAAAGCTTCTCTTGAATGAATAATTAATCTCAAATTCACGTTTACGAATGTGGAGCTCCTTTTGAGCACTGAATATCAAGTTCACCTGTGCGAATGGGGAGCTATTTTTGAACACTGAATATCAAGTTCACCTGTGCGAATGTGGAGTTCCTTGTGAACACTGAATATCAAGTTCACCTGTGCGAATGTGGAACTTCTTTTAACACCAAATATCAAGTTCACCTACGTGATTGTGACGCTCCTCTCCGTGGATATATCTCAAATTCTCTTCTCTTCTGGATTACATATAATTACGAGAAAAGTTTGTTCTTACGTCCATTCTAAGGCCACGTACATGCTCCTTATGACATTTTTTGAAGCGAAATTCACACCTTTCGAATCAAACGAGGGTATAATTAGACATGGTCATTCGCAAGTTACTTTAAAGCTAAAAAAAATTGCGAATTAATCCAAATTATTTTTGAGCCATTCGCGACAGAACGTTTGTAAACATTTGTAAACATTTGTAAACATTTATTTACCACAAGTAATTTACTTCAGATACAGGTTTACAATCAAATGAGAAATGACGAAGAACCGGGATCAGGATATATACCACATATGGGCCCGAATAAGCTACAAGGCTTCTAGGGCAACCTATACAGAAATGAAGGCATTCAGTTTACAACACATCAATGATTAATAACGTTCATAAGCAGAAAGCGTTAGCGAATTGCAAATACAGAGTCCATTCAATTTAGTGAAATTCAATAATTGTTTATCAAAAACTGAGAAGAAACAAATCGTTCGAAGGTTAAAAGTATTACCCTTTTTAATAAGTATTGAATCATTTATACTAAACTGTTCTAATTTGTGTTCATCCGCTAATTTAAATTTGGGAAGTTCCGTGAGAATATGTAAATGTAACGCAGTTGACAAAAGAATTTTCATTAAATTTATATTCCGCAACAACTCTTCGACTCACGTTAGATTTTATTTTTAAACTACCACGTATTCAGCATTGTTTTTCTATGTCAAGATTCCTCTCAGTCGTTGCAGTAATAGTAATGCAATAGATTAATCGATAAAATAGAAAAGTTGTGTTTCTGTGTTTTGTTTCAATGAAGGTGTACGACCAGAATTTTCCTTCTTTTAACGCGCGGAGAAGTAGGAGGTATGAATGAGATGAAACAAGTTGTAAATTGAGCCAATCATTCCGCAAACTTCTAAATGTCAAAGATTGATCAAACTCTTCAAAAAAATGCTTAGAAATCAACGGTGATAATTAGTATTCCTTTGATATTAGCTAAAATTATCTACAAATGTTTGTACCATTTAAATTAAAACTTTGATGTAATATATCGATAGATTTCAGCACATGTGAATAGGCTGTTTTCCTTCTCCATTTTCATTATTGGCTGTTTCATGTCGAAAGACTTCACCCATCGTTGCTTTTATGTTTTCAACATATATTTGGCATCTTCTAATTCATTTATCGAGTATCATGTCTACGACCAGCCATTGAGGTCAAACCTGTACGGGCGCAACACTTTTTAAGCATTTTTGTTGCCAACTGGTATAACTGCTTCTATATGTTTTTCACTATTTAAAAATTAAGGAGTGATATTCCTTTGACAAATCCTTTTCTTCTGGCTTCCGATGATGCTCTTTCCTTAGAACCCCGGATTGACGCAAAATGTACATCAGGCAATACGCAACTGAATTCAAAAATAAAGAAATTATATTCTCAAAATCAACCTGTAGAAGCTCCTTAGTTACGACCAACCGCTGAGAAGGGAACAAGTCTCTCCCCTGGCCGGCTTAGCAGCGCTAAATCTAGCTGTAAAAAACAGTATCGTTCAACACAGACGTAAGAGTTGCGTCGCGCCAGATGGCACAGTAAAATACAGATGGCATTTCTGCATCTGAAACTCAAGTGCAAGAACGATCAGATCTCCATAATAGAGCTACTAAACGACTGCATCTAGGCGATTATTATGAAGGTTTATCGGGCTACAGCGACTTTGATCTTAATGCAGGCTGAAGCGGATCATGGGCTGCAGAAGAGGCAATAATCAATATGCAAATAACCATAAACGTGGTCTTGAAAATCAATCTTGAAATTTATTATTCGAACGAGCAATAAGATTATTAGGAAGGAATACTATTTTGCATAATATTTTAGGGTGCAAAAGGGTTGGTTTAAAAATTTCGAATGAATAATCATTCATTCTACCTCGTGGGTCATTCCCAAAATACAGCATTCATTTTTGAAAACGAAAATGACGTGGGAAATAGATATTAAAAACTTACTTTTAGCATTGGTAAAGAGTAAGCAGATTGAGCCGCTGTTTAAGTGAGTATCAAAGTTAAGCTCACGGGAAAGCTCACATAAATAGAACATCAATGGGCAGGATTATTTGAAGTAACATTTGAGTATCGAGGATGGATACCAAATGATGAACTTTTTGACCAGGAATAAAAACTCAGAAATAAGAAGTAGTTGAAAGAAGGCTATGATAAATATTTTTGACCTTGAATTATATATCTGGAGAATCACAAATAGTATCAACGAAATAATAGAATACACGCTTGTACAGTGAGAAATATAGGTCTCCGGAGAATTACTAATGAACTAGTGTGCATTTTTCAATCATTTGACTGCAACGATTTAATTACCTACAGTAAACTAAATAATTTCAGACATAATACATTGGAAGTTGAAGAAAGAGTATTACATAATTAAAGATACCAGAGTTACAAGGCTTAGTTTTACTAAATTGCTGGGGAAGTTGAAGAGGATAATACCAGACAAATGTACCAGAAAAATGGATAGTGCCACCAAATTAAAAATACCAGAGGTAACAAGAATAGGACTCAGTTTCAGATCACTAGATAGTTTCTGGCCTTCTCTTGTTTCTTGTTCGTTTACAAGTATGCGTGAATCTGCGAGGCCCTCCTATTTGCTGCTTAGGCACGTGGCAATAGACAGGTAGAGTTGAAGTGAGAAGAAATAGAGTAAGTAAAAGAGCTTCAGCATAAAATAATAAACTTTATGGTTTAAAAGCACACACATCTTCGCTACAATCGTGCGTTTTCAAACTTTACTTCCACACAGCACCTCGCTCTCACGTTACGCCAGATTTCACTACAGTTTTTTATTTTGCCTTGAAAGTCCCTGTCCGAATTTTTCAGTATATGATGATTTCTGATACTATAACAGCAGCCGCAGTTCACTAGTATTTCTCACACTGCAGTTACAAGTACTCACCGACTGGCCGTGGTAGTTCAACACTCGGCACGGCAACTCGGCTTCACCTCCAAGAGTTGCCGTCACATTTCTTGGCAGTGATCTGTCAAAACTTGTTGAAGGCTCTTCCGCCTCGTCAGGAGCCGGAGTAGGCGACTCTACGACGCCTCGGGTCTCCGCAATTCGCAGGATCTCGGTTTGACGATCGGTCGTTCGTTGATCGCTTCTTCTGCGCCAATGGTCACGGTCCGATTCTGTCGTCGTCGCCGGAGCGGCGTTGACAACGCTCGCTGAATTATCTCCTGGACGACTTCTCAACGGCGCCAGCCTGGGTTCTAAATTCTGAACCTCGGATGCATACATCGATTTATCATAACTTCGCTGGTTTGCTCTGGAGTTTTGTCCACGGGGAGAAACATTCGTGCGATCCGACGTTGGCTGAAATCTCGAATTTCGCAGCATGCCGTTTGCATCGGTGACAGGAGGACCGTATGACAACTTAGGAGAATATCTTCCGGGAAGTTTGACGATTGAATCGTGGATGTTGTCGGGATCATAGGAGTCAACGTAGCCGAGGTCATCGTCGACTTCCGGGACGTGCGAGATGAACATGGCCTCGGATTTTACTCTTCCTGAAATTGAATATTAAGGATTTAAGAAAAATTCTTAATCATGTTAATTGACAATTTTTAATACTATTTATGCGCTATGCTTTATTGTTATGTAAAATCCACGCGAGAATTAAGATACATTCTAAGAGTTAACCCAAAGCTCACTTCAAAAATCATAAATAGCTCTTGAGATCGGACCAGTGACGCCTTTCACTGATAGGGCAATTAAAACTTTCAAAATGTAGGCATGACATCCACCAACAGAGTGCTGCAAGTGCGCATAGTAATGTGACAAGATAATTTTATAGAAGGTAAAGAGAATATGAATTATTTTAAATCTAGAGGTGGCTTCATTCTAATGTCAAACATAAATATATATATATATTTCTGATCTCAAATTCTAGTGGAAAATGTACAAAATATTGATTATAAGTTTGAAGGACGGGATTGTTGGTGAGGTCAGACAGGGATTTCAATTTCAAGATTTTAAATTCCCTACTCGTGAATGCCGAACAAAATTCAGCAGACAAATATAGTTGTGAAAATTTGAAAAATGCTTAAATTTGTTTTGAATGTATTTTTCAGCTTCAGAGAGGAGTAAAAAATCCATAATATATTAACAAATTTGGTTCCGTATCCGACTGCATGGACTGTGAATAAGATTCCCCTACCATGCACTTGAAACGTCTCCAAGTTTTAAATCTCCAGAATGTCAAGTTCGTAACAAAACCAGTAAGCCTAGTATAACAATTTAAAGTAAAGTAATCTATTCATACGCAAAAATTTACTAGAATTATTTTCATTCAAATACCACAGGATTTCTCAAAAGAGATAACGTACGTATGTGTTTCAAGTTCAGTGGTGAAATTTAAATTTGAAAAAACTCTGTGGGAGTTCTCAGTGAAACATTGTAATCGGAAGAGAGCTGAATTCTTCACTTTTGCTTTCAAATATTTCCGCCTTGAATAAGTCAGGAATTCTGTATTTAAGTTATCATATATCATTACATGAATATATCCTAGGAACAGGTGTGCAAGAGGACTTTGATTTTACGTATCGCGCATTGATAACTTCCCATCGATGGGTGCGATGCAGAAGTAGAGTTGTCTGTATTTTTAAAAATTCGTTCAACCTTTGAATTAGATTTTTCTCTAAAAAATAAAATGGCACTGCGTCGATCAGAGCGCGGTGTAACGCAATAACTTTTGAAGGCAAGCCTATATTTTTTTTAGTAATTCCAAGCTGTGATAAAACGGTCTTGAAGTTGTAATAAAGGGTGTAGACATAGGTGTCTTTGCTCATTTCTAAAGATGTTATTGGCTGTCTAACTGTCTACTTAGGTAGTTTTTTCAGCCGCTAAGGAAAATGCGATAAACTCGAGTCGTAAAATAGAAGTTGTTACAGAACACCTGGCGTGCACCTAATGGCATGTTTTTTCATTCATTATTAGCTCTGTAAATACGAGAGGCTATTCATGAGACGAGCAATAACAAAAAGAAAAAGCTTGAGCGATGCGACTGAAAATCTAGGCAGGTGAAGGAAATTTGTTGGTGGTAATCACAGAGAAATGGTAAAAACCCTTCAGCGGGACAATGAAAGTAGACTTTTTTGAGCTCATGCATTTTTACAGCCAATTCTAAATTTTGTGGAGAGGTAAATTAAATATTTTCTAAAATTATTGCTTACACGTAGAAAGCAGATTTCGCAAATGGGACTCTTCGTCTTGAATTGTTCAGTTGCGTCCCTCAAGACCATGAAGTTGTGAGGTGTAATAAACGTCCAAACATTAATTATGGAATGGGTGACGGTTCTCCTTCAATGCAATGGCCGTACATAAAGCTACATGGCTACTTAGACGGCAGTATCATTTGTTTATCTGCGCAGGTCTGAGATATGCGTCACAGATGCAACGACTTCAGCGATGTTGTTGAGAAACAACTTGAACGAAGAAGGTTTAAGGTGACCTCATGCTTTTATTCCTGACTAGCATCATCTTTTGAGTTTTGTCAAGAATAGTAATATCTTTTTTTGACGAAGGACGCACTTAAATTTTTAAACTGTTGGGAAATTTTTTGTAAGATTTAGTAAAAAAGGTTGCCTGCATATGTCTTCCCTACACAATCGTAATTCTCGAGATAAGACCACGAGTCTCCGACGGACAAATTTCTTATCTGGAATACCGACATTGTCGTTCAAGCTACGGCAAAAATCCCTACAGTTGTATTAAGTACAATAGTGTTCGGTTACTTGAAACCAATCGAAGTAAATAGTTTCCTCGCTTTAGGAACTCCTTTTATGTATCTACACCAGCGATAGAGGTAAGCTATGGTCCCCAAGCTATGGTTGACTCAATAACCCTGTCAACCATTACTTGTACCTTAATACCTACATTTTGGAACACACCTCACGCACATCTCTCCAAACTGTGGTAACGAATAAGTGATGACGAGCAATATGGTTGAAGTTTCTAGCTCGAATAATTCTTTATTTTTATGGGGTCTACGTCGTATGATTAATTATCAATTTCTTCGAGTTTTGTCATTCATTTACGTTAACTTGCGTTGATTTTTATTTTTTTTATCACTATTAGGAAAGACCAACTGCATTAAAAAAAAGTTTTAAAATAGGAAGTCTCCAACATTGCCTAAGCCCATTTCCTGGCCTTCATTGCGTCATTGGGGAGAGGTAGGTCTAATCTCCTGAAGACAAAGGAAACTGGAATATTGATGGCTTGACAGCGAGCATTTCCCTAACAATGGGGCCATGCTTCCACGAGCTAGCGCTGGATTTCATTGCTCAGCCTAGGCAGCCTCATATTGCCAAATTCGGTCAAATATTATACCGCACCATACCTTAAGATCACATGAAAATTCACCCCTCTTTGAATACCAGCAGGCAAAGTCAAAACTCGATTCAGAGTCACTGTGTGTTAGTGTCGAAACAGAATTTTGAATGCGAAATCAACGGTGACTTTGCTTGAAACAACAGGAATGCGATTTGTGGCAAACGACTGTGTGGTCTGATGGGGGGATGGTAGCTTTAGTGGACATAGCGAGTCGTAATTTACAGACGCTGCGACTCGACAACCTTGTAGCGAAACGCCGTCCCTGATACAACTGCAGCGATTTACACGGTCATCACCATAATATACGGTGGCCAAGAGTGGTCATTATCCGAGCTCCCTATTCCCGGAAACATAATTCAACTCGATATTACACGGAGCTCACTAACCTTGGGTTACGTGAATTCGAGTGTTAGAATTACTCAATTATATCAATGTGTTAAGCATAGAATAAAATTATCAGGTTTGTTGAAAATGTATTCGTTGTTTTTAAAGTCTGGACAATTCAGTAAAATTCGAGTATGATTATTTAGGGTTGATATTGCTGCTGTAACCTATGTAGTAAAATTTATCGCTCAGAAGAAGCTGGGTAATTCATCAATTGAATCAAATAACCTTCATGCATATCATCGCTCAAATTACTTCATTATGTCAGGTGTAACACACAACCACAAACGTTTCACAAAAAACTTGGTAATTGGAATTCAAAGTATAAAATAGAAAATCATTTTTTAAGCTGGAAAAAAGCAAAACATCGAAAACGGTTCCCTCAAGTCAGTGGCGTAATTTTGAGAATGTTCTCAACGCTGGAAGTTCGGTTAGTAAATTATTTCAATTTTAGGGAAATCATACCAGGGCTAGTGTGCCTCCATGATCGATATGACAAAAGTTTACCAAACAAGCACACTACGAGAGCATTAAATTGACAGTTGTAAGCCTTACGAGAGTAAATACTACGAAGCGTAGAACAACCAGAACAAGTAGTGGCAGATCGAAAACGAATAATGAAGTTAAGAAAAAACATCGATTTTTAAAATGTACGTTTTAGGGTTCTGATTGCAGATTTTTGTATCCATACTCGTAATTTATTTAATTTTCTGAATGTTTGTTTCAGATCAGCGATAATATGGTGCCACACGTACATGCAGAGGTTAGACAAAATAATGGAAATATCTTGTAAAATAAAAAAAATATTTTAAAATGGTGTAGGTCCACCTTTTGAGGCAATTACAGCCGCAATTCTCAGAGGTATTGATTTGTACAAATTGTAGATTGTTTCCAAAGGAATTTTAGTCCATGTTTTAGTTAAAATGCCCTCCAGTTCTTTTAGAGACGATGGCGGCGGAAATCAACTTCTTACAGGAATCTCTGAAATCGACCATCAATGCTCAATAATATTGAGGTCTGGGGATTGTGGGGGCCAGAAGAGAAGCTTAACTTTATTAGAATGTTCCTTGGTCCAATTCTGGTTGTTTCTACACTTCTCTAAACGCTTTGAAACATTTGTCTTTGAGGGCAGAGGTTTTCTTATTGCAGCTTTTTCGTAGAATCCAGACTTATACACTTCCCGACGAACAGTTCTTGTGGAAACTAGATTCTGTAGGTGTTCATTGAGGTCTGCAGTGATTTTAAGAGCCGTAGTCTTGCGAGCCTTTCTAACTATTCGATTTAGAGTCCTACGGTCTTTCTCAAACAACTTCGACTTTTGGCCAGACCTGTGCTTTGCTGAGGACGTTTTTCCTTCTCTTTCACAAACAGTCATTACTTTGAGACAGTACCTCTTAAAACGTCAAGCATTCGGGCAGTTTCTGTTACACTAGCACCAGCCACACGAGCACCAACAATTTGACCTCTTGGAAAGTCAGAGAGGTCTGTCATTTTTATAAGGTTATAGAAATAAATTTCAGATATCTGTAAAAAACAGTCGATTTTTATAACATTTTAAATAGCAACAATAATGACGAATAAAACATAAAAATATGTCTAGTTTTTATTTTTTATTACATGCTCAAAGATAATGATTCCAAAATGTTAGGTGTTTCCATTATTTTGTCCAACCCCTGTATTGTCACGAGAAAATATTTGCTTATCTGAAATATGTTACTAAAAAAATCTCACATTTCTATTCATCATCTGACACAATAAAATAAACTGAAACTGTAGTAGATGGGTTGAAAACACTGCTGAACTTGATAAGTATAAAAATGACTGAAGTGAAAAAATGATTTATCCATCGTTAATGTAAGGTAGAATAAGCACTGTTTTGGCAGCTAACTTCTGTATAGTATTTTAATGTACAGAGTTTTCCGTAAACATCTTTAGATAATGCACAAGGTGCATAAGGTCTAACTGTTAGATCGTCATGTTTCGTACGGCAGCAAATCAGAACTTATGGAAATTATACGACCGGTTAAATATGACCAGCTATCAATTTGGCTGCTCACGCGTGCGTTTTCACAAGATAATTTTTTTCATTATAGGCATACACATGGAACAGTGAGCCTTAAGTTTAGTATTATAATTGGGAACTACCAATGGCTTAAAAAAATAGATCTTCCGGTTGGTTTCTTACTTACTGAAAGAAAAATTAATATCAGATAGCTATAATACCTAAAAGATACCGGTTAATCAAACTTCAACTCCTGTATTACATTCTTTTACTTGGGTTTTAAACTTGAATATCGTGTTGGCTTTCAACTAAGAGCATGGCAGTCAATATTTTCCTTGAAAGTAGTACGTCATAATTCCACCCGGACCTGAAAGCCTGCCTGCAGCACTAGCGACTCCGTCAAGCTACCGTGCCCGTAATGGCCTCCTTTCCTTCATTCCTAATGATCAACGAGATCATATCAGTACACGCGACACGATTCCTTAGCAAGAGCAGCGTTCCCTCAGAGCCATGCTTAAAACCACTTATCTTCACGAGAGAATCAATGGCTGAATTAGCTCATACCTGGTAACTTATCTTGGTCAAATCATTCAAAGGGTCGTTCTACTGTGGCACAGTATTCCGATATCGCAGCCTTAACAAGTGATGGTTACGATGTGGCACACACTCAACGATTCATGAACTTAGTCAGAAGGCGTACACAGTTTATTTGTACTTTCCCATGCAATAATAATGCATTTGCTGGCCTCATTTTAGTAGCTGTTAGTGAAAAAAGTATGCGGTTGTTTAGTGTGTGTTATATACCTACTACTTTCATGCCAGGAGGCCCATTCTCTGCAAACTCTTCTGTTTCAGTGGTAATGCCTCGTTGATTTCGGTCCAAGTAATTCTTAAAGGAAAACGTGGTTCGCCGATTTTTCACTGGCACACCATCGACGATTTTCTTTCGATTGCACCTCTCAGCGCTGCGTGAAAAAGCGCAATGTGTTTTTATCGTCACACTTCGAGGGAGAATTTCGTGGGGATTAAAGCCAGATAATCCACTGCCATCACAAAGTCTGGACTAGAATCCGATTGAAGATTAGTGGAACAAATTGAACTCCAATGCTAGCGAATGGGAGTTCAAAATGGAGTAATATGAAGTGCTTGTGTTTGAAAGGAACTTTTTGTTGCCTTTAATTCGCGCTTTTGGAAAGCTTCAAATTCGGCAATAATACTGCAGACTGTATCAAAAAATCTTCACGAGGAACAGCTGCTGAAATATGTAAGAGTTAATTCATCTCTTAAGAATGAATGATATATTTATGACAGTTGTCCTTTCAGCCACGGAAGTACCACTTTTCATGTAACGATTTTTAAATCATCCCAAAAAAAAAGCCCCATGTGTTGTGAAACTGCCTTAACCCACTGAGTGTCATCTTAATTTTCAACAATATCGGCAATCGAAGGTTAGAGAGACTGGTGGGCTGTGGGCACTTGATGAAGCGTAGCTCACGCGTGGGAGAAGGACATCAATAACGGTTTTTGCTTTACAGCGAATTTAAAATATGTGTACAGGAATTGTGAAATTGATCGTGCAATGAAATTTTGGACTAAGTACGATCAAATTTTTGCCTGAAAACTATACCTCACGTCGTAGCTTCCCGGACTTTACATTTTATCCTCTACCTATATTTCGTCTCTTATCAATGCATTCCAATGCTAAGAACAAGGAATGAGGAATAATATAGGCCTGCTAAATTATTTCGCTCTACCAAATGTCATTATTGTACAGATCGAAGAACCTTGGAATAGAAATCTGTTCGCATCAAAGTATAAAATTCGTTTGTGCTGTACTTGGTTGTCTTCAGCGGCTCGGGCCTTGACAGATCGCTAAGGATAAAACAAAAGAAATGGAACATATACTTTTGAGAAGTTAGATTTCCACGACATTAATTTCCATATTTCCGCTCAATGGTAGCACTTTTTTGAACGCAGTAAAATATTAGTGAATGTGTTTCCCACGGCTTATAATTTTTTTCAGGAGGGCGACCGAAAGCATCTGAGAATTTCTACGCATTCAATGAAATTGAAGTCTATTCTGTAGAAGTTTGCTGGCCATTCAGGAGAGCAGCACTCGACTTATTGATAAAGAGAAAATACTTGAAGTTCTATCACACAATACGTACACTTTCAGGAATTTGACGTTTGGGTGAAAACTTAATCTTTAAAATGAAAAGAAAAATATGAGTCGCAATACAAATCATCGATTTTTGCACTCAGGTCAGATGGTTTCGACTAAAATGTCATCATCGATGAGTGCTATCTAAAACAATAAAAGGAAGTTATGCATTTTCACGCTACAAGTATTTAAATAAACAAAACATACTTGTATAGTGGCTTCTTACAAACTTCGAACGTAACGGTTCACAAAATATTCAAATAACCTAAACTAATACAAGTGATACAAGAAGTTAATGCGTAAATAAAGCAACAGCAGTTTAATCAGTGTTGATATTTGGTCTATGTTTTACAATATGTAAAGATTCTAAAATCCTAATATCTGACTGACAGGTTGATGAAACTTTTTCAGTATAGTCTAACGAGTATGGCTGCTTTGTCTGCTTACAATGTTGTCTTGGAGGAAAATGCGGTACAATTGTAAGAGGATGGTTTGTCCTAAGGAACGTCTTGAATACTGATAAAATCTTATCTTGGACTGCTTCTGAGTAGTGCCAATGTGAGAACTCTGCCAAGTTTTGCAAGAGTACTTGTGAATGATATTGAACCGTGACTCAGAAGCCAATTGGTCTTTGTAGTTGAAAATTACGAATTTGAAAGTCATTTCTATGAGCAAAAAAAAGACCATTTTCAAAAAGTTTTATCCACCTGTCAATCAGATATTAGCATTTTAGAATCTTTACATATTCCCCAACATAGGCCAAATCTCATCACTGATCAAATTGCCGTTGTTTTATTTACTCAATAATCTCTTTTATCCCTTGTATTGGATGAAGTTGCTTGAAGTTTTCGTGAACCGTTCTTCCATTCTAAGTTTGTACGTGATGACTATGCAAGTATGTTTCTTAAATATTAACGATGTGAAAATACATAAAATTCATTCCATTGTGTCAGATAGCCTTGATAGATAATGATATTTTAGTTGAAACCACCTAGTTTGAGTGCAAAAATAGATGATTTTTATCGTAAAGACGTACTTGTTTTTGTTTGAAAAGTTTTAAAATAAGTTACAAGATCACCATAAATTTGTTATTTAAGTAGTAAAGGACGTGAAACTTTCGAAACGCGCACTGCTAGAATCTGCACTAAGGTAAACTGAGTCGGAAAGAAATTCATCGAATCCCAGAACAATTGGAGGCATAAATTGGAGGCGAATTCTTGGCACAGAATACTGAGATGTCGAGCGAAAACTTGAGGGGCTTGTGTCTAAAATACGAGAGAGGTTGTTCATCACCATGGACCTTTTTTGTTCTTAGATCTGCGTAGTTGTGGGCTAAAAAGTTGACTTCAAAACACATCGGAGAAGCATTCTGTAGCGTTAAGGTGGAGAAGCAACGTAAATATTGTGTTCAGATATGAAACAAATTTTACGATTCGAATGCAGGACAAAATGTTAGGCATTGCGTTTCATGCGGTGTTTTTCAACCATAAAATTTTCCAATAATTAAGTCTTCTATCGAGAACCGCCGGGACGATGAACGCCAAAGGTCGAATAAAACTTGAAACATTTTCCAATGTGGATTTAATTTTTTTTTTCAGTTTTTTAAGACAAGATTGTAAAATCCTTTGTCCTAATTTCTGGTACGAATTGGATTTTTAGATCAACTGTATAAATACCTAACAATAGGCTATTAATTTACCAGAATTCAAACAGCTGAAAATTTTTCGCCCTCTCCCAACTTATTTTTTGCTTGTATTCACTCTCAGTATCGACCAATAATTTTTCCATTTTACCCCCACGCCAGCCTCAAAACAGTCACAAAAACAAGAGGCTGAAACATCTATAGAGATTGCGGTGTTCATAATCTTGGCCCGACATTCATTCGACGATTGTTTTCACTTTAATGGGATAAAGGGGATAAAGGAGACCATAAGCCATGGTTGTCTCTGACATTCAGGCGAGGGACTTTATCGCCCCCATCCCGTGTGTCTATAATTACCTTTCAGCTCGATATTAATGCATGACTTTTATATTTTAATATAAGGAAAAATGAGCGCATACATAGAAATGTAAGTGTAAACCTCTGAGATGCATTCAGACATTGAATTTGAGGGACTTTTTGTGCAACAAATCTCGAGAACTGGCTTTACCCTCATAACTTTTACCAACTCAAGAACTTTCACCAATTATTCTAACAGCTGCACAAGTGCACATGAAGCCGTCAGGGAAGGAAACCAAGCTTCCATTTATCAAACCGCACTTCTTCCTATCGATCTCTGATTTAATAAAAATATTACTACATATCAATAAAATAAATTTTGACATACTCATCTATGTAGACATTCACTCGTTAGCTCAGTGTTGCAACGGTAGACGGAGTGTGAGGGCTTGCATAGCTACATACACATGTGAATGATGAAGCGTATTGTCACTTTCATGGAATTTTTCATTAGTTGAGCGTTTCACTGATGTGTTCATTGCGTTTACTGCACTACCTAAGAAATATTGAAGCGTAGAAACTGAAAAGACATGCTCTGGTTGGTCAGTTAGTGCTAAGTTGGTTAAATTTTCTCAATCCATCTATAGAATTCATGAGAAGTCAGAGTTAGCTGAACAATAGGATTGAATTTCGTAGACTTAAACTTGGTGTATCTCGTGTATTATAGTTGACCTTCCTATGATGTAGGTGTCGTACTGTAACATGATTCAGATAAAACTGGCCTACTCTATTTATGTCCCACATTTGTCTCTTTGTTTCGTAACAACTGTGTAACAGACATGTGTGTATCGAAAAGGTATTGTATTTTTTTCGTTAATTGCGTAAATAAATTTAAATAGATTTTCTTGTGTTTTCTCAAATATACCAGCATTCGGGTCACACGAACATTTACATATTGATGTCACAACTGTATCCACTAGCTAGTCAAACTGTGAAATTTTATTCATACAAAAAGGACTTCGTTTGCAGTGATCAGTAAGCTTATGACCAACGATTGGCTCACAATATGACCTTGAATTGGCGCAATCGTATGATATAAATCATATAAACAAAACGCTCAAATCATTCAACACTCGGTAGTTGGCTATTGATTACGATAGGGTAAATGAGCCTCACTCGCTCATCTCTGGCAGAAATCACCAATTTGGAGGATAGTGACGACGTGCCTTGATGTGTTCGGCCGGAGCTCATTGTGCAGGCGTTGTGGCCAGATGAGTGAAACATTCTCTGGCCTTATCAAAGGAGATGAAATTTGTAGGTCTGTGAAGACCTTGCATAAAAGATCATAAGGAGTCTTGTGGTGCCGTAAATGCTTCGAATATCGCAAGTCGTGAGATTAACTGAAAAAAGCCTTTCTTAAGAGAGATTAAAAAGTCATGAAAAAGTGCAGCTGGAGTATTGTTTTACTCACGTATTTAGAGCTAAGAAATCCCATTATACACTTCATCTTGCTCCGCATGTGCACCGCACCACCGTGCGTTTTATGTTGGATATGGTGAACTTCACAGGTTTTATAGAACCTGCCTTCAATGTTAGATTCTTCACCAGTCTCGACTCATCATTGTTCTCCTGCCTAGACTGCGCCCGTAACTCAAGTGTGACAGTGGTTCTGTTGGTTTTGCCCTAAAAATTGTTTTGATAAAAAACTTCAACAGTTTGGCCGCTTATAATGAAGTGCAGTAGAACCACTGAAATGAATTCGTGAAACAAAATACAAGTAGCCGATTCAAAACTCTTCTAAAATCATTTATCATTCCATTCAATCTCAATTCTTTGGGCCGGACGAAAGTATACAGTATCTACGCTTATAATGTACGAAATGAATTATACTCATTGAATGGTTCAAGTCAACCTATGAAGTAGCAAGGAAAAGTAACCTTGGGTAGCAAATCTAAGGGAATGTCGAATAAGGGTCCCGTCATGTCGAAACACGCTTCATTCTTTTGTAAGATTTTTAAATCCTGATTTTTAAGACTCTTCAAGTTTTGTGGAGATTTTACGGATGCCATAGCTGTTTTTTCTCAAATGGTGGTAATATCCGCTACATTATCTATTTATGCACAATAATCTGACCGAAAATTGCTGAGCACTTTTTAAATTTTAAGAAATTCGTGAATACGAATTTATATTTTTAAAGTAACACATTTTAAAATATATATCTAGCAAAATAGGTTTTCAAGTGAAACAAAGAGTATTAAAGCTCTACACTTTTCCAGAAATAGTAAAATTACTATTTTAGAAACCTGAAAATTTTAATATACAGTCCATTCCGTACGTGTGTGTTGATGGTCGTGACCTATCAAAACTTATGAAATAAAATTCAATGACATTTTGCCTGAACCATCAATAACGATCGATATGAACAAATATCATAGCGCTTATGCTTTGTTGCGTTGAGAGCAGAGAGCTCAAGCTCTACCAGCGTTTGCTGTCCGTACGATGCATTCACTCCTGTCTGCGTACTCATCCGCGGGGGAAGAAATTCATGGACTGATTTTTGAGTGAGCCTGCAAGCTGAATCTATTCAAATGCTTCTAACTTGGGGAGATATATGTCACTCAGCTTAGTAGATCCCCGTTCGTGTTGTATTTACCCTTACAGCGTCACAGTCAGTAACACAACGCACTGAACCTCCTCCACAAAAATATCCGGGCTTTTCAACATTGAAAAATATGTAATTTTCTGAAAATATTAATTTTTTGTTCTAGTTTAATAAATCGTTCTGCACTCATGTCGCAAAAAGAAAGTTTTCATGTGAAGTTTTTCCATCACATCATGTACCAAGTATACATTTTAACGATCAGGCTAACGTACATGAAGAATCTCTGTTTTAGTTATAGCTTTTTCTTACACTTGAATATTTTTATGAAATGATTTCACAGAAGTATGATGTTCATGATGCTCCGAAATATCTTAATTGCATCCGTTTGTGTGATGAGCAATTGTCAACTTGATGCTTATGTTATAGTTTTTGATTCCAGACGTAAAACTTCGTTACGATCTCGATTAAGCGAAAACAAGCTTGAAAATTTAGTTTACTTGGCGTTCCTCGACAACTTGCGATATTAACTGGCTATGTTCAGGGGCAAATAGAGTAAGCCAAAAATTGCCTGGAAATCATATATTTTCTTCTGACCCCCTTACCGATAAGGGGCAAATTTAAAGTAATACTTATTTAATTCTCCAGCCGTATATCAGAACTAGGTAAAAAGCGTTTAGGATTAATGACTTTCATGTTTAAAATAGTGAGTCTACAAATCATAATGAACTGCAGTTGAATTTTCTGCCAACAAGGTTTTAGTGTGAAAACTGTGTTTCAAAAGCCGCAAAAATTCACCCTAACAATTTAAAAACCTACACCTGGTTCATCAATTTTTCACCTAAAAAAATAAAAAAAATCTGAATATACAGAGCGATGAGCTTATGACAAACAATATTCAAAAATTGCGCTATGACTTGCTGCTTCTGTGCCGCATGCGAATAAATCCCCTTGGATTCCACGTCACTCCGCATGCACGCACGAGCATCACGCGCACGGACATCTATTTCAATTTATGAGAACGCGCAGAACTTATAAAAGAGTTGCTGCAACGCTGCCATTCTGACATCCGGTGGAAGGGAGAGAGAAGTACGAGTTTGAGTCCCTGGGCTAGCGACTGCCGCCGGATGTTGTGGTGTTTAAAGGCTAAGAAACAGATCAAACGGCCCCGCGACATGTGGGCATCAGCGGCCGCCGTACGAGCTGCATAAGTAGCGTTTGAAGAACAGGAGCACCCTAAGTGGAAATAAATTGTAGTCGATCGTGCTAGAATAAAAGACTGTGCCTGCATAATCAGGTACTTCACGTTGCTTTTAACTTTCAGTTAATGAGTTCTTCTACAGTAGCTGAACCATTTAAGTGCGAATTTTATTGGTAAATTAATCGCCTAAGCATGGAGTCTTGAATATTTATTTATTTATTCTTCACTTCTCATGATCTTATGAGATTTGTACGTACGCGTAAGTAAATTATAGTTGCGCTAATTGTGAACTGTTGTCATGTGTATATACGTTCATGATAACGCTTTATTTTTGACATGTTGAGAGATATCGAAACTGTTTCATCAAAAGAAGTATATTTCATCGCTGCACCTAATTTTTATCAAAGTGTTATTAACATTTTTCTCCTGAAGCCCGCTCAGGAAACAACGCACACATACTAGCGTCCCAAAAAGATAAGTTCAAGAGTTAAACTGTCTATTTTTCTTGATATAAACACGAACAACGGACAAAGGTGTTTCACGCCACAAGCATGTAACATGAAGGACCATCAGAGACACTCAACGCAACAGGCACAAGAATAAACTCGGTGTGATTCAAGCACAATATGAACGACAGACGACGAGAATTGTCGTTATGAGATCCGTCTTTGGTGAGCACTCCCTGACTGGGTGTGTGCGCGTGCTGTAGCTAAATCAGCCGCCTCATTTCTAGGAACACGCACAAACATCGACAACGAGGTCCGTCTTTGCATATGCATGCTCTCACGGCCCGAGGGAGGTTCATGTTCTAAAGCAATGGGAAATAATTTAGGGTAACAACTTCCTCCCTCTCAGCAGTCGTACACAGCATGGCAAGGGAATAAATGATGTCGAGTGACGAGTTCTCTCGGGAGCTGCTTTGGGATTGCTCTGCCTGTCTTGAACCCTCCTTCCTTGTGCATACTTAATCTCGTCATATGAATAAAAATTCTTAAACTTACTCTGACGCAAGTAAGTTCACGATTAAAGGTCATCTAAGTGCGAGCCTCAGAAGTAACTTTCACTTGAAGATCTAAGTTTCAGCAAACTTTTACCGGGAAAGAGTAACTTTATCCTGAGGATTTAAGGTTTAAAACAAACTCGACCTCAGGCGTGTGGGAACGAGTTAATCATCATTCGTGCGTCTCGGCTTAGATGATCTTTTCTATGTCTTTTGAAAGTTTGGGAGCTCAACGACATCCGAGTCATAAGGAAATTTGACATTTAAACAGTTTCGCATTTTCAAATTAGACGAAATGTTAAAAGATTAATAAATTGTTCGAATATGCATCGCTGTATAAACATAAGTCCTAAACACAACTTTGCCTAATTAAAGAATACAAAATAAATGCTGTAAAAACATACTAGTTTTGAGTTCTACTTTTTGTTGCTCTTGATCTTTCTAGCAGAACTTTGCTGATCTTCAGTAGACACTGCAAAATACTCGTCGCCAAGCGCCTAGAAAATGATTTTGAATTAGACTCAAATTCACCTGGAATAGATCCATACACGATAACTCTGTCATGTTATTCAACCTTCTTCATTATTAATGCTGCCAAAACCAATGCTTGCATCGCGCATAGAGAAAATTTTCCTTAAATAAAGCTAGGGCAGCTTATTGAATAGTATTTTACGCAAGGTAAAAATTAACATTAAAATTTTTCCTTTTTGCATTATTCACAGGGGCAATTATTGATAAAGCTTACACACTGAAAGTAGGAGCTGTTGGAATATGTTATAACAAAATAGAAACTTGTAAAAAGGGTATAGAAATTGGCCGAATTCATGGTTATATAATCCACGAAGATTTCATAAATACATTCTGTCCTGTGTAACCAGCTGAAATGGTTCCACATGTTTTTCTAGTGGAACTGGAGTAGCAAGCGCTGTCTTCATCTCGAGGACGATACTCCAGACTCAGAAAAATCATACATTATTGAACTTTAATATATTATATCCATAAAACCTTTGTCAAATCTAACTCAAGGAAGCTCATTTTATCGTTTTCACCTTTAGAACGAACTCGCAAGATGCATATTGACTCCTACATTTTTTCCGCGCTCAAACTTCAACCATCTCGTCCATACCTCAAAAACTTGAAGACTCAAACGATGTCAGAAAAAGAAGAGGGACGTCCTAAGGTAAAATCAGGCCTGGCCAGGCTAACAGAGGTGGCGGTCGCATCTGGCTCGGAATTGGAGCACTGAAGCGACAGAAGCCTCAAGCTTCTCTTGTTGTACCCTCCGCTCCTAATTTGCAGCGTGATATTGAAGGAAAAGCTGCTGTAAAGTTCAACTATAATAGATGTTGTGCATCGCACGTGCCAGTTTGATCGTCCTCAGGCGTGGTTAATGAAAAACAAACTTAGGTGGTGTGTAGAGGAAGTTTCTCAAGCTGGGATCCGTATCTTATTAATTTTTCGTTTAAAGTTCGTATCTACTCCTTGTATTCATACTTTTTGCTCCAACTCCTTGGCCTATCTTTTTCCGAAAGTTTGCGTGATCTTAGCTTTAAGAGCGGTACTAAGCCTGCTCCCCAATGTGCCCTCTTGATACAAGTTAAAATACTGTTCTTCATGGTCCAGTTATTAATAAGGCCTTTATCTCAACAGGCACATTTATATGCAGCTTAAATTCAATTTAAAATCCCCACCCCTAGCTCAATTAAACGGTTCATCAATTTAGCAGGGTGCTGGAAAACTCCTCGACTTATAAGTACAACATTAATGATTGAAAACCATGACTGACATGTCCTGAGAAACTGTTTTCATTTCATATTTGATAGAAATCGTGGGATCTGTGAGCAATGTTCCAGTAAATCAGGCACATGATCCAGTGCTCTCGCACTATCTCGACGCAGTGCAATGAGCACTTTCGAACAGCGTGAATACGACGAATTATGCGTCCTTGACTGCGAATACAATACGACGCATCAATTACCCTATCTGAGCGTGCATGGCTGAACAACAGTGAATGCTGAGACACCCTCGAGGTAATGAAGGCTTTCATTACCTGCTTGTCACATGCACTCAAGTGCAGTAGTTTGCCACACCTCATACGGGTGAATATTTTATAAAGCTCTACGACACAAATCGACATCATTGTGAAGCACTTTTGCCGTTTAGATTTGAGAGATTGCTACTGGATGAATAATGGGTGAGTTAGGATTAATCGTGGTGACGAGAGACGGAGTACTTAATTAATGAAATTCTTCTTGAGAATATTTTAAATAATGGAAACAACATGGATGCATAAAGAGAATTATTAAGAACAACCTGTTTTATTTTTCCTTGAACGCGGTGAAAACCATCTTTTGGGGGTCTTAAGGGGAATCTAACACGCAGTGTTAAAGTTACACAGTCACAATAATGATTTGGCGAGCAGCTTCCTTAGTATGTTGACCAAGACGCGTTTCAATTTTTTAGAGTACCTCTTCCGCAAATTCATGTTTTGGAAGCTTTAAAGTGTAAAGGAAGGCCTGAAACAGAACCCACGCGGAAACAGATCTGTCTTTCGAATATTCGTGTTTTGGAAGCTTTAAAGTCTAAAGGAAAGCCTGAAATAGAACCCACGAGGAAAAAATAGAATTGAAAATCACAGATTTCAGTTCTCAATCGCAATCGCTAATTTTCCATTTGTTGACGCCGTATACCTTGTAAGTAATAACTGGAAGATTTTTTTATAAGCCGATTAGTTTGATTTGGCAGTTCAAATAATTAAACATAATCGTTTTTATAAAATCTTCAACTTCAGGAACTAAGTTTCAAACTTTACAATTCTTTCAAGAATAGCAAAAAAATCTCAGTCCATCGGTGGGCAGCGTAGATATGAACAGCTTATTACTTAAAAACAACTCTCGAACTTTCTGGCACGGTAGCTCATGAAGGCATTACCATTTTTAAACAGAAATTTTTCTCGCAACTGTTGTACAAGTTCAAGAAAATAATAAATTTCTCAAAAGTTATTGAAGATAATAACTTGGAATATTGTTGAGAAAATTGAACATCATGAACCAATTACACTGCCACGCAAAGGCAAGCTATGGGTAAAATATTTCCCCTGAAACATTTGAAAGAAATTATAAAGGTATAATGCCCAATACAAACCAACGCGCAATGTTAGGCTCAGGCTTTACGAATGATCCAAATGTATCACTGGAACATTTCTGGTGGACACGATTTCCCAAACCCTAATGCAATACATGTTTAAGCATTTTAAAATGCTGGTACCGAGTTGTTCAGTAATTTCCAGAAAATTTTACGGAGTAAAGTTCTTCTCAACCGTGAGCAGCCATCGTCGGGCCGCAAGTGCATTGCTGAGACGCTCGGTGAATCTATCATCCAAAGGAAGCGGTGTGGAAACTAACAAGTATTTTCACATGGAAGAACACAGCGCATGGCCCATGAAATACTGCACCAGGGTGCAGACAAATATTATTTCTTATAATCAGAGTGAACTAAGCCAGTGTATGTGTAATCGGTGACGGAAAAATAATATCTTGAACTACAAATAGTCACAGATCATACTGACGTTTTTATTTCATAGGTATAAACACACCAGAACGTGATTACGAGCATGGTGTGTAATGAATTCGTACCCCATCATAATTTATGACGCGCATCATACTGATTGGTACAAACCGACATATGAACTCATTTGTATCAAAGTAAATTACTTACCTAGTAAACTCTGAAGAATGCAGACTAGAAGTGTGAGACATTGAACATGTGTTGTGGATGCCATTATAAGTTTCTTACTTCATTTATTTTCGAAAAACTTTTCCTCACCATAAAACATACGATCAAAGTTTTTTGCATCAAATAAATCAGAGAAAATATTCCACAGGGCAGTCATTCTCGAATATTCAAGTGAATACCACTTTTAAAACATGAGGAGAGGAGCATGGAATTACAGAATTGATTTTAGTGTTTCGAAAGAGTTCAGTTTTTCAACAAGAAAGAGTATTCAAGTTTCATCAAGTCACATATATACATTCAATAATTACCCATCGAGTTGGTAACATACACATATTACAATAATCAAGTTGGTAGCCAGCACGAGTTTTGAGCACTCGCATGCTTCAGGAAAGTAATGAAGCAATTACAACAATTAATTAAACATGGTTGAGCGTATCTAAAATTCCCAGCGGATACCCCCATCTACATTGATTTCCCATTCATCGAATGACCGTGCGTGCGCTTCAGATGTTATTGACACACAAGCACTCGCAGCAATGAGGCGGCTCTAAGAAACGTTATGAAATGCGGGTTTTCATTCTAAGCTCATTTTCTTTCATGCTTTCACTAATGAAATGATCTTAAAATAGGTAGTATTGTAGCGAAGCGATTGATATTCATCTTGTGACTTTTTTGAGAAGTTGAATCGCTTCATTTTCTTTATTACCGATCATTGACAATGCTAGAGAAGCATAAGAGTTCACTGAATCTTCAAGTTTCATTTTTCGTTTAAAGGTTTCTCATAACTTCAAAATTAGAACCATTTTTTTAAACGGCACCCTCAAAAGGGTTGCCTAGTGCTTGTTGCAGCTCCCCAGATATAATTTTACGCTCAGAATGAATCATTTACGTTCAGCTATCAAGTAAATTTACACACTTATTAGCTAATGCCTCTCACATTTCACGAAAGATAAATAGATTTTAGTCATATTGAGATGCATGTACATAACTTTACACATTTACCTTGTTCAATTCTCATGAAATTTAAGCATTTTTAATCATCTGATTGACCGACTGCACCGAATTTCTAATCTATGAAAAGGGCGCATCCAATGAGGGCAAAAATTGAAAGTGGAACCGATTTTTACTTTTTTCTGGTTTTCAAATCTTTTCCTTTTCTAAACCCGTATTTCATATGAAAATATAGCCCATAACTCGTTTGGGCATTCATTATCAAATATTCTTTCGTTTCTATGTTGATATCACAGTAAAGTGAAATTGAGAACATTCTTTCGATATTAATGAAAACATAATTCTTTCCTGTTCATTAATAATGACATCTTTTTCACTTATCGCTCTCACGTTGCGCTAGAAGACAGTCACCTCAGCGGGCTCAAAAGAGACCCTCCATCATTTCGCTTTAAATCTACGCTCGCAATTGACGAGCGAAGAGAGGTGCTCTGGCACGCGTTCGTGAGACGTGCAGCAGCACTTTAGGTGCTCACTTCCTGCCGTTGAAATGATATCGTCCACTTGCATTTGACAGGTGCCCCGCAAAACGAGCCGCCTTTCTAAACTTAGTGAAAAATGCGACGCACGCTTCCATTGGGATTAACAACTTTCTCTGCCTGCTGGATTAAATGATTTTTTTTTCAATTCGACAGCAGCTTCTGCAGCACTTGCACTCAAATCGTCCGTGATGGGCCAGAAAACCACTGTCGCTCCACCGAGACCAAAAGTGCTGCAGCTTTGCGAGTGCAGATGGGAATTTCTCTCCCACTTGAAAAGAGACGGTTAGTCACGCTTAATGCTGACTGATAATTTCCTAGACTAAGGGAAAAATTTATTCTAAACTATAAAAACCTTCCAACTATGAAAATCAAATTTTCAAATAATTAAAAATCCTTTTTCACATTCACCAACGACTTCATTCACTCGATGGAAAATGTCAGTCACGTGTATTTCTCTCAAATAAATCACGCACTTCCTTCGACGATGGAGCTTGTACTTGTACTTTCGCAAACCTGAGTTCTAAACATTGCTAAAAATATAAATGAACGGTAATGACGAAGAATGTATGAGTACAGTGCCCTCATATAATTTAATTTTTATTGATTTTCATTCTTCTCGATTCATCAGCTGTATGAATCGCGACGCATTGAAACTTCAAGCTTATAACTGAAACTCCCCTCCAATGAAACTGCAAAAATTGTTCGTAGCGATTTGAAGTCACTCACGACTATTTTACGAACAAATAACATTCGAATCACTTTAAGTACTCACTGAAAATACAATTCCAATCCCGATTTCACAATTTACTGAAAAACAACAAGTGAGAGAAGATTTTTGATATTCCTGCACGTAAAATTCAAAGGTCCACAGAAACTAATTAGCTCGCAATGCAGACATTATCACAGAAACATTCACAACTTATCATTGAGGAACTACACTACTACCACCACATTGCGGCACCGTACTAGTCACAGCCATTTATTGCCATGTCGGAAAAGACGCACCCGACACCCGAACAGACATGGGCCATACTGACATGAGGGCAGCCGGGCGCGAGGCTCCTCCCACATTCACAGCGTAAGCTGGCACCCGCACCCTCGTGTTTATCAGACAAAGCTCTGTGATTTACGCTGAATACTTAATCTGAACGAAAGAAAATCGGGTTTCCTTGCGCACAAGGTGTGTTTCAAGATCGTTCGTACTCTTTTCAATAAAAAATACTAATCATGATGAAATCTATATCATTTCAAATACAGATTTTCATTTTGACCTGTTCATAGCTGAAGCTTAGCATTGTAAGACTGTTGGACGAAAGATGTTGTCCACTTAATCCTATAATGATTACATCTAGAAATGAGGGATTCGTCTGATTTACACATTGACTTTTTCCTATCAAAACATTTTTACCCAAATGCGTGAACGTTGATAGTTTCGTAAAGTTCGATTTGAAATACTTTCTCGATAATTCTCTAACGAAACTTTGCCCTTAACAAATTCTCAATTTTTCTTCCGGAAAAGGATGCGAGTCCTTCCGTGTAGTAGAGCCGTAAGCCTGAGGTCCGCATTCCGTGTTTCAGGAGAAATGATGCGGTCCTTATTTTGCTGTCATGGGAAATTCGGCGCACGTTTCACAATCTCGCTGGTTGTCATTTTTTAAAGTTCTCAACACGCGTGAAAACAAGCAGTGCTGAGTCATTCTACCGGTAGAATACTCATTGAAAATCTGAACTCACGGGATTTTAGAAGCGATGCACGCAAGGTTTGCTTGTTTTGAAATACCGAGACTTTCGTGTAGCGAGATCGTAAATTAGTAAAAGAAACTTTAACTTATATTCTATTCTTTAGAAAATGGTGTTACTGTGTTTGGTGCAAATCAATGCCAGAAAATTGTGGAATTATTATGCCTGAGAAATGCAGGATCGTACTTGTCCAGACTTCGCTCGAGCGGAACGGGCGCCATTTACGCTTCTTTTTTATGCACCATAAATTCTCGCGAACCGTCATCAACAACAAGGAACAAGTCAGTGAATTTAATGATCCTGTTGTTATATAGAAAATAAAAAAAGGAAAATACCTTTTGACCACCTTTGAATGAAAATTAACTTGCATTTTTCTGTTCCCAAATCTTTAATAATCATTGATTGTTATCATATCCCAGTACATCAATCTTATACTCTGCTTCGAGTGTATGACTCTTGCAATCACAAGTTTCCCTTGTTACACAAAGTTTTTAATTTTGATGTAAGACTGGCGAAACCACTGTAGTGCACTGAGAGCGAAACTTTTGTCCCTGACTCAGTTCATCTCTGCAGCACCCACTGACTACGATATAGAGTACGATCCCTTCACACTTCAGTACTCGAAAGTCTAATAGAATTCTGTTTCTACAGCACTTGTGGAAAAAAATGACCACGTCATCTAATGCAATTTAACAAGCAACGTTTTGTGCATTCATACCATGGGCTCGTAAATGTAATGAGACGAAAAAAATATTGTGTGTATCCCACCTTCTTTTTCATCCTCAATCTTCAAAAATTGGGTTGCTGACTGATCGAGCTCAGAGCTGATTTAAACTTTCGAGCGTCCAATGTGGGCTCTTCTATTAGTTTCTTTTGTTTCTCTGAGGTTTTCGGCAGACGTGAGATTCCAGCACAATTTCCTGACAAGAATAACCTAAATATTTAATTGGGAATTTTTTTCCGAAACTGAAATTTTGGCACCCTTTCATGATTCCGAGTGATATCTCGATTGACTGGACGTATTTCAGCATTGGAGTTCATATACTCGTCTAAAGTGATCGTAATTTCATTCGAACCAAAAATAATATAAAAAAGTGGTCATATGTGCTCTTGCTTCCTATGTAAATGATTCAAATGCAGTGATATTTCAGGTTTTCAACGAAACCATTTATAAAAAAGATTTGCCCGTTAAATATCTGTTAAAATTCATTACCTTCAAATTTTCGGAGTGAATCATACGAAAGGCAACTTTAAAGGCACTTCATAGAAACAAGATTGCACGGTGCCTACAATTTTTCTCACTCACTTTAACGCTTTTACATCGCGATAAGCCCCCATGCATCATCTTTGAGTTGGCGGCTTTGCTTCACGCGCGCTCCACAGGAACTTAACGCTGCACGCTGGATCCAGGGCAATTTTCTCACCTGGTGACACGCCCATACTTCCAGGAATTTTGCTCAAAATTTTGGTCTTTGATTTTTTCTTTTAAAAATCGGGTTGCCTGATGCCGTGCAAGCGCAGGGCGCGTAACTACAAGCTTGGAAAGAAAAAGATGAAAATATTTTCCGTTTAGTTACGAATGGTCTCTAGCTTTTATTTTTAAGCGGGCAAGCATTTTTCCCAAATTTCCTTACGTATAAATTTGATTTCTGGCACTGGACGTTGCTAAAAGCTTACGTCATAGACAATTTTAAAACTTTGTGATTCTACGCAGGGGTTGCAATTTTGTTTCTGGAAGCTCCAAGACGAAATGACCACTACTGAACCATGAATAGTTAGCTTAATTAAACATACGCAGAGAAAAGTAAACTATCCATTTGAGTGACGTCTCGGCGTTTATTTTTAGGCCATTAATGCTAAATAAACGCGTACCTCTTGTTATCGAAAATATTAATTTAAATGGGGCTTCTTTTAATAGTATGAATAAAAACAGCAGTGAAGCAATAAATTTCATATCGCATGTGATTTAGCATTAAAAGTTCTAATATGTATTTAGCAGTAAATTTTTACAACATTTAAAAGCTTACGTTGTTTGCGTTCATAAAAATGTGTCCATGAAAATCAATTCTTTTTGCGCAGGCTTGTGAGTTTTGGCTAAATAAATACTACAAATTTTGTAAAGCAGATTAATTCAAATTATTTACCTCAACTGTAATCCTATCAATGTCATAAATATCAATCATAGATGAACACGTATGACATCAGATTAACGGGTCTTCATAGAGGCAACTTTAAGTGAAACGAAGTAATGCTGACGCAGATGCTAAGAGATTTGCGAGTTATTTTGAAGGAAACGCTGTAAACAGGCGAATTGTGAACAGGATTTTTGCAGAAATGTTCAATATAAATTTTTAGGAAATGAACCAGTTATTAGAGCAAGGCCTGCTGTTGAGTGGCCACCTTGGAGCCATGAACCTTTGCTGCCAAATTATTCTTTTAGAGGGGGGAGGGGAGTGGGGACGGGCTTCTTGAGGGACCAAGCATTCACGGCGGCTTCTGTAAAACTGACCAGATATTCAAGATGTTTCCAGGTATTCGAGACATTTAGTTCGTGAAAAACAAGGTATTCAGGACATTAATTTCCCTAGAGGCTAGAAATTCAAGGCATTAATTTGCTTCCCTGAAGGGCTACGTATTCAGTAAAGTTCACGTGGACTGGCCAGGTTTTCACGTTTCCTTTTTGAATGACCAGGTATTTAAGACGTTGCCCAAACGCTGGCCAGATCACAATAAATGTCAACACAATTGAAGACAATGCTGAGAACACTCGGAAAGTAATAAAACATGAGAGGAAAAGTAATGCTATTGCTGTCTCTAGCACGGTAGTAACTATAATTAAATTAAGAGAACAACGACAATGAATTTTGAAGCGGGCATGAAAACCAATAAATTACGTTCGTAAATGAGCAACATTTTCTATTTTTCCTCCTTTAGAAACTCTGCGCGAGATGAGACGAGGAAGAACGTTATTGTTTTGTGCGAGTTAGTGAAAGATAGTTTTCACGGAACACAGTAATATCCAAATAATAGACTTAAAATAAAAAATTGGAAATGGATACTAAAGCAAAAATAAGACAAAAGATGACATTCAGCTCATCTCTCTAGAGCTTACAGATTTTAAAAAAGTACATTAAAACTGGTAAATATGCATCGTACTTGAAAATAAAATGTTCATAAATTTGTAAGACTAGCCTTACCATGTACCTCGGATCTCAATTCCACAACGCTCACTACGAGCTGCTCGTGAATTTCTCGTGAATTTCCATAAAAACATCGCGATTTAAGAAATCAAATTACAGCTTCTAAGGTCGCGACTCCTACGTGCTGGTATCGATGAGCTGCAATTTTTTTGAATATATACTTTAACTAATGAAATTTAGATTTTTGAACCTGAATTGTAGGGTGACTGCAGTATCACCATGAGCTTCAACAATATTTTTACCACGCTTGTAGTTAATTAGAGTAAATTCGAGTTTCATGATGTAATGTCATATAATACGTGAAAATTAATTTTTTACGGAGTGAGTAAATCGTATCTGCAGCTTCACAAACGGATAAAGAATTTTAATCTTGATAGCTGCAGGGTACAATTTTTAGCATCCGAGTCATGAATGAATCTGCCATTAAATTCACCCTTACAGAAGAGCAACGATCCACTTTGTTTTCCTCGTATTTTGAAACTTTAAATTTTTGGCTGAAATCGCATAAAAAGTCTACGGGGATTTCTCTTCAGAGTTTGGGTGCGCCCAGAATAAAGCATTTCATCAGTGTGGCGGCTGTGCGCCTGCTCGGATGCGCCATCAATAGAGCGCTATCTGTGCTCTTCATTTTGCCTCATAGGCCGTAAACTAAAGCTCAGACGTTGAAGGCAAAGGAGATGGTGGCCTTTTCACTCCCTATAACTTTACCGATGTGAGTCAGTCCCCTGTAGGAATTTTACGCGCAGTTCCAAATCATATTCCATTTCACGAAGTTTTTCTTATTCATTCCTGCTGGGGGTCTTTGCTGCCGAGCTGTCGTCAATAGAGCTAAGCAGCTTCATTTTTCCGAGGGGGGTTGCGCGTTCGTGTATCTTTAGAAATTATTTGAGGCGTTCTGAGTACGCGCTTTCTAGGAAACATTTATTAGAAATTACTCGATTCACACAAAATTTTAGGCCACTGAAGGTTAGGGATGAGTTTTGAAGAACATAGAAGCTCTGTTGCTCTGTGTTTCATTGATAAAAGTGGTTTGACTCCTCACAACTCCATCGATTTCGTTTTATGATGAGATACTTTGAGTTGCACACGTTTTTCTTTTAAATTATCAGGAATCATATTCTTTACAAATAGAACAAAAAATGATATTTTGCTTGCTTGCGTGATCACATTCCTCACGATGCAAGTTAAGGAGAAAATTCTATTATGGCTTAATAAGTAATCATACCTTAAATATTTAAGAATTTCGTATACACTCAAATAAGATTTTGTATTAGGTTTAGGTTTACAACAATTTTGAAATATTCTACTTTCTGCTGTTCTATTTAGATCTGAACACTTGAAATCTCAATAAATTACCAATTTAGGTAATATGTGGTGAACATCAATGCCTTTGAGGGTGAAATTACACCGAAAAATTAATCGCATTTGAACTGATCCGATTTAATGCAT
This sequence comes from Orchestia grillus, assembly GCA_014899125.1. Taxonomy (NCBI): domain Eukaryota; kingdom Metazoa; phylum Arthropoda; class Malacostraca; order Amphipoda; family Talitridae; genus Orchestia; species Orchestia grillus. The sequence continues at coordinate 61,420 of VOMN01110435.1, forward strand.
ATCTACTTGTTTTGACAGAATGTCATGAAAGATAAACATGACGCTAACATATGACACTAGCAGATTTAAATTCCATGAAATATTTTTGTTAATTTTTGGAAAGCGAAATAGCAATGGCTACTCGTAAAACTTCAGAATCAAGTTTCGCTTGAGTAATGTCTACATAATGAAAATAAGCTTTTGTTAGGTAGGTGTGAACTATTTATAGGTTATTTTTCAACTCTAATAAAGACGTAACTTTGCAGGAAAACAGTTTTTTCGACGCGGTAAATTTTTCTGCGGACATATTCCTAGCTGTGCAGGATTCTGTGCAACAATACACCATTAGCTTCCAAACCGAACGCTATGAGTTTCTTCTTTGCTCCAAGCTTTTGCTCATCAGCGAAAAGGGAGTAAATTGGACGACAGCGCTTCAGGCAAGCTATGCACACTACGCAGCAGGCGATGCCGCCCACCGCGCGAGAGCTGAGGCTGGCAGAGAGCTGCACCTGAGAGTAACACACCGACGGTCTCGAATGAAACAGGATCAGAGTGCAGGAAAACGTAATGAAAAGCCATTAAAATGTGGGATATATTCTATGTATTTTTTGACACACTATAGTAATGTTGTGCGCGGTGATCATGACAAACTCTGGTGTGCCACGTCTGCCGAATGATGCCGAAGTGCTACGCTTACCAACACTCGAGGGCTATGTCTGTCGAATGATGTCGGGAAAGGCTTTCAAACGGAGTGGATGCTTCTGGGGAAGCTTTTTGTTTCGAAAATGCAGTTTTCATTATCTCTAGAATTCAAAACTGCTCCTCGTGCAGAGTTTCCGAAGTCAACTTCATTTTCACAATAATCTGCGACCTCATATAGGAGGAAAATGAAACAGTGTACAAAAATAACCTTGTGTAAAATATTTGATTAGCTCTGGTCTGTTTTTGTCACATATACGCTGACGAAAATTTTTGTCCAATTCTGACAAAATTATGTACGTAAAACGCTTGTACCAAATACGTGTCATAAATTATTTACTACACGCTTTCCCGAGTTATGTGACAGCAGGACACATGTACATATTCACATATAAATGTGTCCAAAGCCACCCACTGTGTATAACTCTACGGAATTTCACTTGAAAGTTTAACTTACTCTGACCACGAACTGATTCTGTAAGTTGGCCGTAGATAGATAAAAAATGCAAAATAAAAGCAACGAATGTATGAAAACTTTAGTAAAAACTCGATCGTAACTGGTATCATTCTTCAACATGGTTGTGTAGATGAAGAACACATAACTATAACTCTAAGCTAAATAACCAATCTACCGTATGTATTAAGCTAGAATCACCTTAACTTTAGGAAGTAAATTTGAAGAGCCCATTCTGCTCTGAATGTCGTAGCCTCGTCTGGTTCAAATCACGGCAGGGAGCTCCAACGACCCCCATGCAGTTGCAGCACTGAGCTGACGCATGGAGGATGAAGCACACAGGTGTATCAATGTTTCTCTGAACGCTGAATGCCCAAATTCATGAGCAGTTATTTTCAGTTATAAGTCATTTAGAAATTTAATGTCTTCGTAAATGAGTGATGCAGGGTAAAGATTCATGGGATTTTGCCTAGTGTCAAAAACCTTTTCAGGAATTATACTTTTAGTAGATTTTGAACTCGTGACGTACGACAATCTATAGCATATACTCGTATCTTGAAATAAAATGTGTTTGTCATAAAAGATGCACCGGCTTAGCCTGCATTATCAATTGTAGCGAGTGTTCTTGCACTGCTAAACTAGGAATGAAACAATTAAAACGCACGAATAAAATTCATTTTCAAATTCACTATGTGGTGTGCACTACGCCTCTCACTGAAAGAGACATCATAAAATCATTGGTTGAATTTAAGGTCGTACAGCAGGAGGGCTGAGAAATATTTACAGTGCCTAGGTGGTAACTTTTCTCGTAAAATTTATGAGGCCTTCAACTTCAAGTGAATAGCTAACGGGGGTTAACGGGTGAGGGAGGGTAAAAGGTAACGCAAAGTTTAGACAGTGTCACACAATCAACAATGTGGGATATAAAACACTTATTGAAAAAATATCAAAGCATTATTCTGATAGTGTCCTCTCTACCATATCATACAATGAGAATTTCTTGTCAGCTTAGTTGTTTTAATGACCTTCAGGGCTAGTCGGTGACTTTTCTTTCTCTGAGCAGAGTATTTGACATATTTATTACTTTCATAAATTTCACTTTAGGCATGCAAATCATATTTTGGTTCGATACCTCTGGTTTAACTTGCCAATTTTGTCATTACTTTGTGCCTTAGAACCGTGAAATACGAACGATTACGCTTTTTAGAATTGTGTAGGGAAATACGTAAATAATTTTCGTCCCGATTTGAGTGTTACGTTCACTTATTTTGACGTTGCACCTCACGTCCACGCTGAAGTTGAACCGCAGATGCTAGCAGCGGCACACAAGTTCTCAAAAGCTGGGTTTCACTTGAAATTTTACTACAATCTGTAGCTTATCCTCATTGAGTTGCAAGATGGATCACAGTCGCAAGTTAGAGCAATGCCCCAAACTTCTGGAATTGAAAGTTGGTCCAAATTCCAAATGAGTCTTAGAAAAGACCGGGCACACGTTCGTGGTCACTGGGAACTTTGGAATCCTGGTTCCCACCGGCGAAGCGGCCGTGAATATCAATAGGGACTGAAAGACCGCGTCACCTAAGACCAAGGACTGAAAAAATGATTTCAAGAAATAGTTAGATAACTATATATCATGGTTCTATAACCATTTGTACCTGAAACATGAAGTCGTGAAAAGCTTCTCGCAATTAGATTCGAAAAGTTTAGGCGGTGGATTGATAAATTATGATGATACCAATTCACATAATGAATTCACTTATACGTGATAAACTCGAAGTTATCGAAGAAATTTACACACTGTTAAAATATACATTTACTTTCTAGAATTTTTCAATTTTTTCATTCGGTGAGACATTTTTAGATGTAATCACAACTCATATGGAAGGGGGCAGAAAATGAGTATTAAATTTTACAATTTATGATAGTCGGGTAAAATTGAAACGACATCAACGAGCCCTTCTATTTTTGTTTTCTAGACTGTAGGGCTGACGGCCGAGGTAGATCCTGGAATATGATTTCGTCGCCAATGGTCGTTGTCACTCTGGCCCTAAGTCAAGACCAAGATTTTCACGTGAGCAATGAATTTTAAGCAGCTCTCAAAATTGAACGTCGAGGCATGAAGCCAAATCTTCGGATTGATGAGAAGCCGAAAATTATTTGCTGACGTCGTGCGGGTAAAGTCTCTAGAATTCGATGGGGAATTTTCTCAGGAGGCCCCTTGTTTCTTTCGACGTATTGGACTTGTGTTTCACATTCACGTGGTTATTCAGAAACATAAAAAAACAGAATTCTAGACATTTTTACAATCAAAAGGTCATCCTGATGATGGACGATTTGGAAACGTGGAACGTTCAAAAGAAGGGAGCACTTTGAAAATAACGCATGCAATTTTTAGAAGCAGAAGATTTTTCAATCGAATAATTATTAATGAAGAACATTGACCAAACATTTTTCGTATGGTTGTACTCTCGGTACATGTTGCCCTTTTTTAGAATGGAATATTCCTGAGGTACTGATTACGCGTCGCAGATCTTCAAGTTAGAGGTCTACGGAGCTCATTGCTCGAGACATCGACGTTTGCAAGAAGTTGTCCATACATTTCTGTTGCAAATGTGTAGAGGAGGAAGACGTAGAGACTACGAGGTTTTTCCTTTGAACTACTATCTGTAAATTTATTATCATGCCCATCTCAAGAAAAATTAACTTACCATTGATTTCATTCGAGATCCAATCTCTTAACCTGTTTTGTGTTTTGATAGAAGATAAGAATGAAATGCTTTATTTTAGCAAAACCGTGATAAATGACCGTGTTTAGGTTTTCTTGAATGGTTCATAACGTAATCCTTAAAATGGGATGAAAAATGTTATGTAAAAAATAAAAACCTTGAAAGTGTCACTTACTTGTCTTGGATTTCACTGAACATATAACATCATTACCTCATGTTCTTAAGATGACATTAGTCCTGAAATTCTTGTCAAAATTGTTAATTTTAATTCCACTGAATAATCATCAGTGAGTAATTGTAGAAATTAGCGCGCTGCAACAGGGTACAAAAATTTAACAGAATAATATTTTTTTAACAACAGAAGGATTCACTGCTGCAGTTCCGTTCTTTTTATCCCTTTTAATATTTATACTTTGTATAAATATTAAATAATATTTATACTTCCTTCCGGGTACGTAGGTAGAATTGAACATCTCCTGTAAGTATGCAGGAGTGCAATCTCAGTGGTGATGAATTTGTAACTGCAAGTTACTGATTTCTTTCATGAGTGACTGATGAAGGAGTTTTTTGTAAAAATCACTGATTTCCTACACGAGTTCCTGATGCAGGAGTTATTGATTTCCTGCACCTGTTCCTGATGCAGGAGTTATTGATTTCCTGTACGAGTTCCTGCACGAGAAATATCTCCTCACAGCAAATTGACTCAGAGGATATGGCAGTATTAATTTGCACGTCAGTTTCACTCCCCATAAAAAATAACTTACCCACATGCAAACTCAATTTTTCTGTTATGAAATCATGGTAAAAGTCGCACCAAAGACGTCAAGGTAGATTCAGAGGGAACGAATGCTCACAGAAAAATACAATTATTTGCATGATTTCACGCTAAGTTTATTGCTAGCTCTCCGTTCGCTACCCACATCAGCCGACGCGAGACGAGTGCTTCGTTCTGATATAGAACTCGTAAATAAATGATAATGGATGCAAGGCGCCAGAATTTTTTCCCGTGAAGGAAACCATTTCCTCCGATGATACAAGAGACACTAGATTGCACACTGTACAAAATTCTAATTTCAAATCTACTCGGGGCTTCATCTTGCAAGCTTTAACATTGTTTATATAGTCACACTACCTTTCATTTAAGTTAGGTAAATAATGCATCTAAATTTTCAGCTTTAAGACGTATTAAGGTGAACTGGTGAGTACCATAAAGTCAGGGTATTCTGAATGAGCGACAGACTCTCAAAGTATGAGAAGGTGCCTTTCTAAGTCAGGTAGTAAAGTAATTTACTAACGGCAGCCTGGTAGGGAAAATTTGAATTTCTCGGTTTTTACACAGCGATAACAAGGCCTCAGGTGCGTTGGAACCAAAAGGTTTTGGTTGTTCATGGCGGTATACTGCGCCTACGAAAGGGAGTTACCCATTTGGCAAAGGGAAAATGGCTTCATGGCTCTTGTAAAATCGACCATATGTTGTGACGGTGCGAACAGTACTTCAAAGAAGCCCTCATTCCCATCGAACGTTTACCGGACTGTCGAACATTTGCTATTAATTATTCATTAACGGCCTAAATATTCCTCCACTCCTAGAAGCAATAAATCAAGTGTCGGCACCTGAAGAGGAATGCAATAAACCAATGATGGCGCAGTTCATTAATTATTGAAGCGAGCTCTCCGCAGTTAATTACGAGATTGAATGCCTCTTTGGCAGAGCAACAAAGCTCATCTGAATCTATCCTAACCTATATCGGTGTGGGGAGGCTGGGAAGCCGACAGAGCTCGGCTGCGTAGAATTTCGGTACTTCTAACTTCTCGAAAAAAAAAATTCCACCAAAGTTCCAAGTGTATGAAATTCTTTCAAAAGGTATTGAGCGCGTGTACGGGTAAACGTCTTTCTGCGTTTCTCAGCAGCGACAAAAAATGGAAAAAACCAGAAGAGGTCACTTCTAACGTGTCACCAGAGGTTCTGATGGAACGTTGCCCCCTCGGGAATATTTTTCAAGCTCTAGATAGTCTTGCAATTTGTTTCCACTCAATGATGAGTAATAACCATATTGAAGGAGATTCACACCATACATCAATGAAATATGCCCGAGGGGAAATAAGCATGAGGGAATTTTTAACTGAATTTTACATATAATTTCTCATTTGCAAAGTCCTTGTAATATTGGGCTCAATATTTTTCTTATTTCAATTATGAATTTTTCCATCGGTTCTAAAAGCACTGTTTTTTTCAGTTTCATAAATTTATTACGGAATGAAAAACACACAGCTTCTTTCGTTCATTACAAAATTCAAAAAAATATTTAATCATTTATTTTTGCCCACGAATGAACCCGATAGGAAGAAATATACAATCATCCTTGATAAAAATTTATGAAATTAGGTTTTAGGAGCCTGCATCAACAGAGTACAAATAGCTCCTCTGAGACAAAAAAGATGGCACCATACCAGTAGATCCCATGGTCAAAAAATTGGCACCACACCAGTAGCACACATTGGATAAAAACTGGCATCACACCAGTAGCTCACATGGTCAATAAACTGGCATCACACCAGTAGCTCACATGGTCAATAAACTGGCATCACACCAGTAGCTCACATGGTCAATAAACTGGCACCACACCAGTAGCACACATTGGATAAAAACTGGCATCACACCAGTAGCTCACATGGTCAATGAACTGGCATCACACAATATTTCACATGAACCAAAAGACTGGCACCACACAATATCTCACATGAACCAAAAGACTGGCACCACACAATGGTTCACATGAACCAAAAGACTGGCATCACACAATATCTCACATGAACCAAAAGACTGGCACCACACAATGGTTCACATGAACCAAAAGACTGGCACCACACAATAGCTCACATGAACCAAAAGACTGGCGTCACACAATATCTAACATGAAACAAAAGACTGGCATCTCACAATATCTAACATGAAACAAAAGACTGGCGACAGAACAAATTGGGATATAAAATTCAGCTCACTAATGGTTCGCTCAAAGCCTCGGCAAAATATTGTGTTTATTCAAGCTTCGCTGCAAAACAAAACACATTCGTGAAAATTTAATTGCAGGCAGCAATGAAAACGTCTAATATTTTAGAAAATTGTTACAGCTAAAAAAAATTATGGGGTAAAGCAATATCGTCGTTTGCAGATTCATATCTCTGCAAATTTAAATTAAATTTCTTTGAAAATGTTATCAATCAGTCAAGTATATCATTTAATAGAGCATATTAGCTAATGTTTTAAATTAAAACATTCCTAAAAACCAAGATTCCTTCAGCTGCCAGATTATGCATTTGATATCTAGAGGACAGTGCAGCACAGGAGCGTGCACTTGATTTCCGAGCTCAGCATGGCTGTCCATAATCCCTGAGTGGGGCATTAATTGCAATATAATACAAACGAGAGATTGACGAGAACATAGGCAGGCCTCAATATATGCCGTACTCGTTTCATGCACGATTTGACACGTGTGTCAAATTTTTGATCCAGGTTTTTTAAATAGCTGCGTCTGAGTTAAGGGCACATATTCCAGAAACGTGGAACTGAAATTTTCGCTGAAAATTCAGGGTATAAACTTTAGTTCCGTAGTATATTAATGCAGTGAAAACGGACTTTCGATGATGCTTTCACCAAATTTAGTCTGTTACATATGGTTATCTCAAAGTGTACATTCCATGTATATCATGAATTAAATTTTCTCTCAAAGTGAAAACTTACACGTTTATCCTTTTAATAAAATCCTCTCCCTCATGTCATATTAAGAAGACTACCACCTTTAGTCCTTCAGTAGCACTGCATATCATCAACATTAAATATTCCATGAAGGACTAAGGACAAAAATTAAAAGTTATTGCTCACTCTATATTCACTTTTGTTTATGGTTTTCAGTCCCATTCCCAACATATATCACACAACAGTTTAAGCACAGTTTAAAAATTTCAAAGGCTACGAATCTTCGTTGATAGTTTCCAAAGAACGGTAAAATCAGTTCCCGTGAGGCGCGTGCTTCGAAAACCAGCCTGTCCGGTTGTGGGTGCGTGTGTGAAGAATGAAATCTAATAAGGGAGCGTCTGTTCCACAGGAGGGCGTGGCAGGCAAAGCCCTGAGTGCGTTCACCAATTTACTGGTGCGGAAAGTGTGGGGTTCTCTTCGAAATGCTGCACTAAATGCTCGAGAAATTGCCTACCTGGCCTCAACATGATGCAGCAACGCGGCCTTCTGGTGCACATTGAGAAGTGCAGCGTGCGCGATCGAGGTTACGGCCTCACCTTTGTGGTAGTCAGGTGCGGGCGTTGAATATACGGCGAACAAAGTATCTCAGGGGAAAGGAACATGGAGCAAACGACTGACAGTGGCATGATTTTTGTAATTCCTTATCAAATAAGTGCTAAACTTTGCGGGTGAAAAATATTCAAGTGAAGGGCATTAAGTCGGTGGAAGTATCAGTGATCATACAGGATGTTAAAGAAGTGAATTTAACGGAGAGGATATTAAAAGTAGGAAGACAAGTTTGAAAATTTCTGTTGAATATAAGAAATATCAGCACACAAATAGGAAGCTCGTGCAGTTGAACGACTAGATAACGTTGAACATTATCTGATGTTACTGTCAATTTCAACGATTGGTTATCAGGAGAATTTACACCTTTGAATGAAAATTTGAAACAAGGAATGGAAGCAAGACTCATGGGATATTTATCACAGGATTCCGAGTATCTACATGTTAATGAATATAAGCGAATTTTGGTGCTCTAAATTTCTCGATTACATTCTGAAGAGCCAAATAGCGCTAGCACACAAGGATGTGATTGTTTAATATTCAGAGCAAGTGTAGGTAAAATGCTTGGAATGATTTTATAGGTTTACATTGTGTGTACTTGGTGTGTTAGTGACACGGGAAAAATGGATCATACCGAGAGACGCGACTATGTTGGGCTTCACTGGTTGCTGCTTGGAACATTCATGAATATGATAGGCTTTAGCTTTGAAAATATGCGTTAGTCATTTTGTTTTTTATCTTACACTCCTGTCCATACCAACAATGAAGCTGTAGATCTCAATTTTCCATGTTTATAAATTTTCTGTAGAATTTTTGATAGGCAGTAAGTCTGAAAATCCATGGTTGCACAATTATCATAGGCAGATTTTGACTTCGTGTTCCAATGTCGCGGCGTTGATCCCTCAATGATTGGGCTCCAATTTTAGCATTGCATCGAGTTCGGAAATTTTGCAAAATTACAAATGGAAATTTATTTCACTGACTCCATATGTTAACATCTATTATGTTCAATGTCGAGATCGAATACCTAATTCATCTAACACCGGAATTCAATCACATGAATTTCTCATATTTCTCGGATTATGTCTATAATTTCTCATTCAACAAACAATTTTAACGAGGCCAACGTTTACATGACGGTTCCGTGTGTTAAAAAAAAGTGAAGCAACAAAAGGTGAATACATTTCTCCCTTATAAAATTAGTCAGTCCCAAGTCACACATTCCCAGCCCAGAGCGGCGTCGGGCTATGGGTTAAAAGTAGGAGGAGCTACATGCCACTGAGTGAGACTTAATTGAGACGAGGTGTCAATGTGTCTCATTTTTTTAAGTTGCATTGAAACTTATTTCGAATCATTTTTATTTTAAGTCTCATTTTAAACCACATGTTAAGTCATTCTTATTTTAAATCTCATTTTAAGCTTCATTTAAGACATTCTTTTCTGAATCACATTATAAATAATTCATATTTTAAGTTATTCTTCTTTTAAGTCTCAATTAAGAGTCATTTAATTAAATCTTATTCAAGTCTCCTTTACGGACTTCAAGTGGTACTGAGTGCGACGCAAAATGATCTTTATGTCACTGAGTGTAACTTGAGACGACGCATTAGGTTGGGAAACTATAGATTACAAATCGATTGAGAACGAGCTTGAATAAACAAAAAGTTTTGATTAGGAAAATCATATGAAAATAGTTACTTGGCAACGAAAGTAAAGTTATCATCACAATTCAGAAACGGCAAGCTCGAAAACTTATCCTATCACCTAAGCATGAACGCTTCACAGTCATATCTTCATTACTCCACTAAGCACTTCCTCTCAACGCTTGGAGTCATCAAGTAGACCTGAAGTTTTTAATGGAAAGACCATTTTTAACTTCCGTCCTGAGGGCGTCTGCAAATTATTCGCCAGAAGATTCAGTGTCGTCACCACTTGATGCGATCGGTGGCTGGACGAGCCGGCCACTGATCCCTCGCGCTCATCAACATTTCTTGGAAGCGTTTACATCTCAGCTACATGATACTGTCATGAGTCCCATTTACAAGAAATAACTACTAATTTTTGTTTACCGTATAATATATGTTGTTGGTATTTGACTAATCATGATCAGATAAATTGTCCTTGGCTTAGGAACTCTTGCATTTCCTCAACGTGAGGTAGAGCATCTTACATGATTGAATACAAATGTTTTTGAAGTGATAGAATTGTATTGAAAATAATTACAACAGAGTAGGAGCAATGAGGCAGTGTGCTATATACACATGATATTGATAAAATAACACAATTTTTTTCGTTTCAAATACTTTTGGAAATCTGGTCGTCATAAATATCATCACTCAAAATTTTAATTGTAACTAAAATGAAACGAATAAATACATCAGGTGATTGGTTTACGATAACAATTTAGGGAACAGTGATCAATAAGGATATATGTACGCAACAATTCAATGCATCTTCTGAATTAATTCCAGTGTAATTCATCTGAATTCTGGTATTATTTCAGAAAAATCATTGAGCCAAATTTTGTTACTGCTTGCATTCTCTGGTTGTTCGATGGCCTCAAGACTAGGCTTTAAACTCTTAGATTTGAGACTTTTCCTGAATGTCTTGCGCATCCTTTGCTGAAAACATTGTCCAATTGCACATAGTATAAAATCTGCAATATTTCTCCAAACATTAACAGGCAAAATCTTCAAATATACGTATAGTAAGTGCAATTATTGAAGTAAAAGATTATTTTAATTCGAAAAATGTATCTTTTTTGTAAGTGAAATTGAAATTATGAGTGTACGTAGCTCACACAAGCGTTATTAAGACCAAGATTATCGCTCCCTCAATTACTAGCCGTTTTTGGCGCTTCAGGGTCCACTTCAATCATCAAACGCGTCAAAATTCTCGTAAATTCATTACTACGTAAAACACTCTATATCCTATCAGAAATATTCAATGATTTTTGCTTGCATTCGTTGTCTCCAAACTTCTTTCGAACACTCGAATCTTTTTTCATGCTAGGAGCAGCCGCTGACATGACAAGGGGATCTGTTTATATTCAACATTTCCTAGTCGTTTACCTTCTTTAGCTCACCCTTTTACTCAGTTAATTCGTCATACTCTTTCAGGCGATCTGACTTATATTCAAAAGTGATATAAAGATCGGCCCGGGACACTTCACTTCGCGGTGTAAGCACTTTTAGCAGTCATTAAAAGTCTCATGAACAGCGCATCCATTAAAACGCCTCGCTTTTATGGCTTGGGCAATCCGCTTTATGGGAAGAGTTGCCATCTGCAGCCAGGAATCGTTCTGTAAAAGTACACAATATCGCCGCTACTCGAGATGAAGCCGTGAAAAGATGATGCGCAAGCTGGGATCAGTACGAGTATCTGTAGGTATTTTACGGACTCCAAGTTGATCAGAAATACATGGTGATAAGAGAAAAAACTCGTGTATGTTCACTCGTACCTCAAAATGAATGCGGTATAACTGGAGCACAAATATTAATAAGCTAGTGGTTTCTATGAGACTTTATTTTACCAAAGAATCAATAAAATCTGACTCTCGCATTCGTCCATATTTAATTCGAAAATATATTCATCTAAGACCCAATCCATCTCAATTTAATATCAATTAAAATCAATTCCCACTTATATATTATCTATAACATTATATTTGTTATAATTGTAGACTACGCTTTATGAGGCCATGCGTAAGGACTATACTCTGTTTTTACGTTAGCTTATTCGTGCAGTCGATACAATATATTCTCGCATGAGCCTCAAGCAATGAAGTTAAACGCAAAAACAGGAGATCAAAGAACAATCAAAAATGTAAAAAGCTTGGATTGTATCTGTGGACATATCATGTATGTACACACCAATTTTGCAACGTATTTTAAATGATTGATGCTTATGTTTGCCGGACTGAACGTCATACATAAAAAATGTCGTTTACTTGAAGCCTCGTAGATTTGCATCAAACGACTTCACCTTTTTCGGAACAGCACTTTTCTTTCTCCGAGAGATGCAGAAAAGCAAAACAACCCACGCAGGAGCGTAGCATTTCCCGGTAATTCCATGACCCTCTCACGCTACGCAAAAATTGATCTCGCTAATTTTTAACTTCGTTGAGAGTTCAGGCTGCTTGTGATGAGCAATGGCGGAGGTTTTTTATGCTGCTCAAATTAGTAATTAGGTCTGCAACACCGTTCAGATAGCTTGACTTGGGTCTGATAAGTATTATTTGCAGACTTTTAATTTTTCTGTTCATACAAACTTTGATTTTTTAATTTTCTTAAATTTCATTTGATGAACTGTCTGTTAGGGAAAATTAAAGAGTTGCTTCCAATACGAATGAAATCCATAATTTACTATCTCCCGCAACTAAAATTATTCATCTGCTACAAGTATGGTGTAGGATCTCCATGAGCACGAATAATGGTCGCAATTCTGAGCGGCATTGTGTCTCCAAGTGTCCTAATCTGCACCTGGTCGATTTTGAACCACTCTTGCATCAACTGATCGCACAGCGCGGCCACAGTACTTGGACGATGTTCCAGCCTACTAACTTGTTCTAAGTGATCCCACAAATTTCCTCCGGGGTTCATGTCTGGGGACTTAGCTGGTCAGAGTAAATCCTGATGTATCCTGAATGACTGTCATACAATTAATGGCAGTATTAGCTTGATGCGAGTGGTAGTTTTCATCCTGAATGAGAGGCAAACCAACAAGCTTTTCTGCATTCAGATTTTATGTAAATGACAAAACTTGTTTGTTTAGCAGCTCAATGTAGCCATGCTTTTTTATTTTGACGTATATCAACGAAAAGACCCACTACTGTGCAGTTGTAGCGGCACCAAACATGACCGATTAATTTTTTTTCTATGAGCTTAGCTTTAGAAATGTTTTCACCTCAAGAATTCCTATGTAGTCCTCAACATAATTAACAACGGTTTTAGTGATGAGAACGCCATCATTCTTTTCCCATAATATAACATTTATTATTAACAACGTTACTATAACTACTTTACACATTAATATTTTTACACCCGTAAAAATGAATTCAAAGTATTTAGGAGAGTTTTCATTGCAAAAATGAAATGTGCCAGAATTCAGATGGCAAGCGCCTGATGAAAACAAAAATTAAGTAATTGAAGTTTCAAAGTTCTACGCTGGGGGTGCTGGACTGCAAGGCCCGCATGCTTATCCTACGCTACTGCAGCCAGAAATACGGAAAAGTTACAGAGTCCGGCCGACAAACAAATTTAACTTCGACTGCCTCTCGCAATGTGTTGCTCACTTTTCTGTTCAAACGTAGTTATACTTAAAAATCGAGATCACGTTGAAATAAATTGCTTGTGTTCCAAATAAATTGGTATCAATTGCTGCTTATCAATAAACTTCGATTTATGAAAAGATAAATTCCGTTTACCCGCATTTGGGCCTTACCTCAAATTTAGCATCACTTCTCTAAACTAAAATGATCCCCAAAACGAACAATATTTCGCTGTTATCAGCAATGTTTCAGGAGAACTCTTGTTGTACCGTTGGTACTCTTTGGAGTGAGCCAAACAAAGTTCACCTCGATCCTAAATGCGGTTTTTATTCGAAAATTTCTGAAGCTTGGCTGAAGAAGCAATAGGATTCTTAGCTTCGAACGAAGTATGAAACATTTTCTTTCCGAGAGAAGAAGTTCTTGAGTTTCCCTTTAATCCTCCTAAGATTTTTGAGCTTGAAAGCACCTCGCGAAAAGATGGTTTTGAAGTAAGTGGAGCCTGTAATTTACAGTGAAGTAGATTAATAGAAGAGGTTTTAAAAAATGAATAGCGAGCTATCATTAGTATAAATTTTCATCAACGAGAATGTGCTGCTATGAACTCGATACTTTTACAAGTAAAAAATATCTATTATTTATGTCAACAGTGTAGGTGAACACGAAATAACACAATAAATATGCTGCACAATGAACATTCAGTAGTCGAATATGAAGGTCATTTTTTGATGAATTCTTCGTGACCTTTAAAAACTTCAAAGACAAGATTTTCTCCTGCATTTTCCACTGGTTTGACCGTAGTGTGGCTACAACAGGCTGCCAAAAGCCCTCCACTGGTCAGTAATAATTTGGGCAGAAAGCGTAAAATGTCTCGGATTATGTGCGTGCTTTACACAGCAGAATATACAGCAGGTAAGCGACGAAACAATACTGGCCGGTGTTCGGTTACACGAAAGTGATTTCATTCGCATTTTCATAGTCAAGCTAAGTCAGACTGTGGACATTTGTTTTAAACTTTGAGTTGTAAGGAGAGAGTGGTGTCGGTTGGCCAGCGTTAAAAACTAAGGAAAAGATAACCACATCTTCTTCGTTGAGTATTCGTTCGCCGGTTGTGAATGCCTCAATTTTATTGAACTCGTCTTAAATTTAAGGTTGAAGCGCACTTCCTACGGAGAAGTGCTTCTGTGTGGGCCGTCCTTGCATTTGCGTTATTTTAGGAAAGAAATTTGGGGAGAATTAATGTCACGAAATCCTCAATGACCCAATAAATTCGGGAAAATACGGGCATTAATTACATACATTGCTGAGTAGTATTGGCTATCATGCAATTGTCTCAAGTCGGTACCCACGAGGCTCGAGTCTCCAATTATGAAACCCTAGTGACAACTTTTACGGTCAGTTTTATTGTGGTTTAGTGTTTTCAAGATTATGAAGATGATTTTGTAAAGATATTATACTGTAACGATTGTGAGTCAAGCGTTGTCGTGTTCCCTGTTCCTGCTAACTCAGTGCCTCAACCACAAGTTTCTGTGCTTGTGTACACAAATCATGGTAAAGTTCTCCCACATTTGAGGCGGTGAGGAAGAGCTGCCAACTCGGTGAGGTTGCCCCTGTCGTCGCACTGGGTGCACACCGTGCGAGCAAAACCACCCCACGAGAGTAGTAACTGGAAAAGACTTTGAAGCGACATTCATGCCATCACATTATGCTGTTTTAGCAGCAAAAATTACAGCTCAAATTACATGTTTGCGATGCAACTTAAATTTTCAGCTGGTTCTAACAGGGCGAAGACGGCCATTTCGTCAATTGTCTTTCAGGCCCTGTGAGGAAAGATGAATGTTGTCTGTGTTCTTTTGCTATTGAGGCAGCGCATCGTCTTGATTGAATTTTTTTTTCTTAGTGCTAAAGACTGGTCATCATGGTAAAAACAGTCAGTTGTTAAGTGTATATAATTACACTGAAATCTATAAGCTCCCATGAATGTTGCAAAGAATTTTCTGAGTATCTCTCGACTGATATATTACCTTCGGCGTACTTTCTGCGCATGAAAAAGTACCAAAGTTTTCCTGAATATCTCTTTCAACTAAGAAACCGTCTTCTATGTAGTATCTGTTCCCCAAAAATGTAACAAAGAATCGGCAAATACCACTCAGCTGAGTAACAAAGATCCCTGTTGTATCTGGTCCCGACAGCGCGGCAAAGAGCCCGGGTCTATTCACGAGAAATTCAATCCCCGTCTGACAGGCTGCGTTTTGGCGCCGCTTCAGAGCCCGGCGGCACGTATAGCTCAGGCGACAGTTATTGGACAGGACTCAGTTCATTGCGGAATATACTGGCCCAGAGAGAATCATTAGGGCTGCGGCAAAAACCATAGAAATCGACCCGAGATGCAAGCCTGAATAGAAAGAGACTTAATTGACACAAGTTAAGGTGATAGGTACCTGAAAAAGTGCGGGCATTAGAGAAATAGCCGAGGAATCAATGATTGTGGTGCTATTAACGCTATTGGCGAGCGTGTGGGGCGACGTAGTGAGCAAGGTAAGGAATGCTTTTTCGTTAGGAATGAATCATAGTGAAGCTTAAGAATTACGAGTTGTAAGCCAAATCCCATAGTATTGGCGACGCCTGGGACCTAACTCGCTTTTGTAAAAAGTCACAGATTGTCATAATTTACCCTAGGACGTCCAAATTACATTCACCTTCACGATGTACGACCGAAGCCACTGTTCTACGAATAACGACCTGCTATCTAACCAATCGGTCTGATACTGTTCCTCAGGTCCTAAGAGGGTTGAGGTCGACAAAGAGTCTCACTGAGTATCGGTTATGTACATTCAGCTTTTTCTTTTTCGAAAATATTACAAAATGTTATCATTATAAATTTGATTGCTGAATTTTGGATTCGACAATTAGTGATGAAAATGCTGTAATTCTGTTATTAAAGTTTCAAATATTTATGCAGAATTACTAGAAATATCGCACCGTTTTCGAGTTAAAGTCAAGAAAAAGTCTCTTGAATAACACTTCAACGACGTTATGAGTTTATGTACTCTTATACTGATAATGTACGCATACAGTAATTATCCGTATCCCGAAAAAAAAGAGGTGAATCAACTATAAATTTTCTGGTAGTGAAACTCAAAAGTACAAAATCGTTCAGGTTCTAATTAGCCCGTGCACTTTAATGGGTAACCTGCCAACATAGTTACGTATATAAAAGTTCATGTATGCACAAATTCGTCATCATAAATTTCAATTAATGTATGATTTCTCCTCCCCAACTATGATCGATGTATGTCATAATGTAAAAAAGTTATACACATTGAGGCTTCAAGGAGCTGTAAGTGAGAGAATATACAGTATTGGATATAATGTATCGTCAAACTTTTTTATGTAGTACATACCCCTACTTAATTCTAAAATGAGTAGACAAATTTAATTACGATCGGATTGTACAAAAATTCATTGGGCGTAAGTGACAAAAAAATAGGCTACATACTGTCGGTCATGACGTCGTTCATGTTAACGTCATCTTATATAACGGCGCACATATGATCCAAAATTTGATCAAGGTATCATGTATGCCTTAACGTCAATGTGGACTCTTCTTAGCTCAGCTTAATAAACATATTAATCTTCTCAGTGAAGTCCAGGCTACAAGAACAGAATACCGAATGCAATTCGTGCTTCTATTTAATTTCCAAAAATGTTTGCCCTCGATGCTTTTGTGTTTCATTGCAGGTTTGCTGAATCGGAAGTCACAGAAAAGGATTTGTGTATTTTCTACGCGAGGGATGCTGTACTTCGGATAGGGATTCTTTCAGGGACCTATCACGGTTTATTTTGATGTATCTCAAGCCTGTGTAAAGTGCTTATCATCAATATTATGATGTATCTCAAGCCTAAGTAAACTGCTTATCATCAATATTAGTATATACATAAAGATAAAAAAGGCAGACTTACATAATTTTATAACATAAAATGCGTATGTTTAGTATATAAGAGGGGTTGTATTCCGCTTCGAATAAGAGAAATACTTCTCAAAGCTTCAGGAATGCAACGAAGACAAGATGTCATACGAAAGCTTCATGAGGCCTCAGCTTTGACAAGTTTGGCAACAAGACATCATCTTTCAAAAGAACATAGCGCCGCAAAGTTCTGTTGCCACGTACTGCACAGCAGTCCCAATAACGTGTATAGTTTTCGTACTTTTCTTTAAATTTTGAAACTTCAACAATCTGAGTTGAAGATGCGTGTCAAAGACTGTACGACTGATGTGCTGTGTAAAAATGTTAAGTAGAAAATAGTTGTCACTCATCAAATGCCCTCATTTTTGCAACTGTTTAAAACAACGTAAATATTACGTGAAATTGTAAGCGAAAATTAGTGTTGAACAGAATTTTTTTTGAATGAGGTTAAGTTAAAATGACAACCACTGAAGATTTTTATTTCTTGCCTTTTCGGAAGCCCTAATTATAAACATGAACGCTTTGAACTTTTAGCAAAGAAAAATTTGAACGAGAATGGGCGAAGATGTGTTATCGTTTATTACGTTTGCCAGCTTTGTTCAGTCAAACGGGCTACAAAAAAGGGAAAATTTTGCCGTGACTAATGAACGACATGAAAGCTCGGATCGGTCCACAATTTGAGCCAATTTACTACAAGGAAATTGCCTGGAAACTTTTTAGGGTAAGCTTGATTTTGAAAAAGGTTACCTACTTATCCCGTAAGTTGTAGATTTCGATAAATTGAGTATATTTCTCCAGCGCAACAAAATATCTACGAAAAGAAGGGTAATGATTAAGCTTCAAACTATTTATTTTGAACGTTTGAGCCTAAGTTTTTGCTCAATTTTGCGATATATACAACGAAATTTATTTGACAATTATAAGGAACTAAGATTGTATTATCAAGTTTGGAAGAGCATAGTTGACGGAGAAACCTTTCACTCATCAAACAGGAGGCAGTAGTGCGCGTTGTGCATCGGAGTCCGTTAAATGTTCATGCCGTACTCTCCGCACCAGTCAGCAAGCGTTCGGGCAGGAGTTTTAAAACAGGTGCAATTTCGTCAGAGCCTCCATTTTCGGCTGTGAGTGAACATTCTCATAAATGCAATTGCCCGGTGTGAGTTAATCAATTTTTTCTCCATTCGAAAGCGCAATTTTAGATCGGTGTATGAATATTAGAATCTTTAAATATTTTAGATTAAGCCTGTTATGAGCAATAGCTTCAGTTCATTCCGCCTGGCAATAGTATTTAGATGACTTTAAATCGCTCCTTAACTTTAGTATCTCACTTTTGTTTCTTAAGTATTTTAATTTTTTCTTTCCTTCGATTTGTTGCTTTATCCGTAGTAGAACTGTGAGTATTTCATATTTTTCTGAGCAAATTTTAGATCATTTGTTCTAAATTTTATTTAATTGGGTATTTTCAGACATTTTCTCTTATCACTGAAAATGGCCAAGGGCTAGAATGTTTGAAGTTAAGTTTACTAAATATGTATTTGAATGATTCATGGGGCTTGTACTGCTCTTTAAACAGCATATAATGTGTTTTATCCCAAAACCTATTCAAAAAACGTTGTGAATAACAAAGACGTGTGGCGTATGGAGAGGAGTAGGAAATCCAGGCTTCCTCCTTCTCGTTTACCTCCGATATGCTAAGAGATACTTTACATGCTCAGTACATAACTCGTACGATAAGCAAGCAGAAACTGCGGTTTCCTAATGGTCTACAAACCATTAAGGAATTCTTCAGAATTTGAACGAAAATACTTTATTATCATTTTTGACCAAACGAGGGCGTGAATATAAGAGTCATGGAACAGAGCTAAGTTAAATATAAAGAGCTGGAAAAACTTTTATGGGATATGAAGACATATATTTTCTAAGGTTTGTAATAGTCTGTTGAGAAACGTGGGAAGTTATTGAATGCTAACTTAGGCGGAGACGTGCATGGGTGGTGAGTGGGAATGCTCTCTTCCGGTGACCAAGGCATGATTACGTGAAAAATGACACAAAAAATTACATGAAAGGTAACATGAAAGAATACTCCTTCAGCATTATGAGACCAGCAATACATAAAATTTTGAAGACGGTTCGTTAGAATTCATTGTGACTTAAAAGTGTTTGTTTATCTGTTAAAGGAGGGGTGTCCAACAGCAGCAAATGAATGTTGCTAATTTATTTATTTTTGATAATCAAGACTGAGCCTCCTTGTAGTACAGTGTGCGTATTATAATTGGTGTTGGCCGTATCATGCGATATAGATATACTTACTTGCAAGTGAAATAGCGATGATAAGTAGAAACTTAAATTGAACAAGCTTAGCAGTAATTTTTGTGTGATTCCCCACAATATAGCATTGATTTTTGGCTACATTTTCGAAGCTTTAATATTAATAAATGCATTTACGTTAACTTTCGCTGTGTTCCGAATATCCATTGAGAACTGTTCAAAGCGAAGTGTATTTTAATTACGGGCAAAGAAACTGTACGTAGCTGCATTGGCAGAATATTAGCAAAAGGTAGAGAAAAATGACCGGACTGCGAAAAACAATCAAATTTTCCGACTGGATCGTTGGTCCATTCAGACGAGGTCAAAAGTAAGATGTTAGCTCACACACTAAATACTAATGAAATACTAAAAGAAATGTTACAGGGATACATACTAAAGTTAAAATGGGAAGTCATCACATAATGACGACCATAATATCGGAGAGAATAGGAGGAAGAATGGAAATAGCACAATGTCGACGTGATATCGAGCGATAGGTAAAAAGCAGCTTGAGAGCTACCAAAGAATGCTTGCTAGCTTCGCTATAGCATAGCCGTTAGAGATAATTCACTAACAAAGACAAAACAGATCATCAATTGAAATTAAATAATAAAATGGAAAGGCATGTTCTATTTCTCCGTAGTCAGGAAGGATGCCGGACGTGACAATAATTCCGCCAGAGAAGAAACTTTCCAGTTTTAGTTGTACGACGGAGAAGAATACAGTCGCACGAGGGCTGGCAGCCCCCGCCGCTACGCTCCTCCGCCTTGATCCTGATGGGAACCTGCCATCCGAATGAGCTCTGGACCAACACTCTCTGGTCGACAGCTCAATCAGCGAGCAGGACCCTTTAACCACTTGGTCCCCATGGGGGCAGGAGGTAATACCCTGAATTAATTACATAGATTTATTCCCGCCAAAATAAACTCCTCGCATCAGTCGGAGCGACAGAGACGGGGTCGTGGTCCCCAATTCCGACCCAGATCATGCGGTCGCAATCGGGTCGACCTTACGAATAGCAGACTTGGTATTAAAGATTGTGTATTTCCCAATTTTACCGCATGGTTAATTCTCTTCAGTGATGAACTTAATGATTAACTTTTTTGCTCAGTGATTCTGTGCTCAGCATTATTTACGTTGAAGAGTCCATTCATCAGTAACCTTTATTTTTCATCTTGCATGTTCAGCTTTTAAGAATGTATTGACTTAGATTATCTGTTCCCCTTCAATGCTGACTTTGTTTCAAAACATTTCACTGGCATTGCAATGAGTCTCTCACAGTCAGAGATTTTTTATCACGCTGTGCTCTGAATCATGAATGCCCCTTCAGTTCGAGGGAAGAGGTGCTCGATGAGGTACAGCGGGCCAAGATCAAAGCTAGTCGAGGACTGCAGCGCAGCGTACGGTAGCAAATAATCGTATCTTTTGATTTATACCATTAACTTTTTCCTCAGATGCGTGAATGCTTACGGATAACAGCTTTGAATATTTTGTGTTAGTTATATTTTGATAAACTAATTTAGAATGAATAATATAGGCGTGGAAATGCATAAACTGAAATTGGGCCGCGATTTAGAAAGTTGACTTGGGGTGTACTTACTTAATTTGGAGTCTCAGAGCAGAATCTCAATCTTTAGTGACTTAGTAATTTGTTTATTTAAATAAATTCTACTAATTTGATGATTTGGTCACAGAATAAAAATTTTTACTCCACCGAAATTTTTTACAGCTCGCAATTTACAGGTGAGTTTGCGAAAATTAATAGCATAAAGATAAGGTAAAGTTAGCACAAGGTTAAATTTTCGAAACTTTAATAAGGCAGTTTATTCTTGAAGTTCTTGAGTTTTTTTATGAAGTCCGTGTGCGATCTTAATCAAGGTAAAATTACTAGTGAGATTAGTAACACGGTAAACTGATACAGGATTATTCGCTGGGAATTATTTTAGTCGTATTTAAATTTTGATCGCATTTTGTAACCGTTTTACAATGAGCTCATCCGCTGTATCCAATTAAATTTGACTTTAAAAACTTATGCACACATGTATAGAAATATGTATAGTGCAGATACAAGCCGGTGCCTTACACAACTGTTTGAATCGATGTGAATCAAGTAAATACTATCTCTGTAATATAAATTTTTAGGCTCGAAGGTCCATTTTCCCTCAAAATCATTCATTTTAAATCTTCCTCATCTTAAGTAAACAAAAAATTGTTAAGTTTCCTCTTTAAAACAGAATAGCGTTATTTTAGTTCCATTTGTAAATGAGCTACTTTTCTGAGGTGTGGTAGTACTTTAATGGATAGAAAAGTTAAAAAGAGTTATTATTCTGCTATTCGAACCTTAAAATTTCGTGCGAGTGAGCTTATTCAAGCGTATTATGAAACAGGTCAAAATTTGGCCGAGAGCGCAATGTGCTCGGAGAGAATCCTGACGCCTTTTCTGTCTTACGTGAGCATGAATTCAAAGTTTGAAAAGACCTACACGATGTAGTAGTTATTATTATATTATTGAGCCCAGCAGCTTTTGTCTTTATAAAATACTTACGCTTGCCTTCCAGGACCTCACATCGGCTTCGATGGTCAAAGTATTAAGTGATCAAATCAAACTATTTTTATGGTTGTTTCATCTTTGGTGCGGAACTGAAGGAACTCGTCAACCGATATTTCGCTAAGATTTGGACATGCAACGTGCTTTTCAAACGCTCAACGGGAATTTTACGCCGCAATGAATGGAAGCTCGATGGAGTTAATCAGAAACTCAGTCATATTTCAGTGGTCGTCTCCCCCGTGCTTCAGTTTTACCAGCAGCAGCTTTAACCTCGCCAAAACACTAGCAAAATTTTCACGATGTTGCCAGTGGCAGGGAAATTTAGCCAGGCAGGACCAACTTCATTAAGCAGTTTTCGCTTGGGAGATCACAGCGCTAAACCGTGTGCAATGAATTCACCCAAACCCAATTAGTTGAAGTAAAGTTCCGTCTTGTTTTTTTCGGAAAATTTTATCCTAATTAATTAAAGGGACTTGAGAAGTTGTAGTTTTCGTAACCGTTCTATGTTTGACTTTGCGTGTAGGTATGGGGGTGTCTGTTGTAAAGAACTTTGCTTCAATGAAAGAAAATTAGTTGGATTTCTCAAAATTTTCCATATCGTCATAAACAAATCTCCGTTCTCTTTGACTACCAAAGTGAAGTAGATAAATCAAAATGTAAGTTTACAGAGATGAATTATTGAAAATAGCATTATAGTATCCACATAATAACAAAATAACGTAGGGGAGTTACACATGAATCAAAAAGAAAAAAAATGAGTTATGGCCTCTGAAAGAGCGTGTACATATTCTGGGGTACCCTGTAGGAATAAATTATATGAATTTGAGATGGTTAGGAGGGTATAGATCATTGACGGATTTAAAAAAAAATCTTCTGCGAGCTCGATACTTGTTGAATTGCTAACATTGTGTAGACATGGGCAAATGAAGGCTTTACTCTCATTTGAATACGAATTTGGGAGTTCTGTACTTGGAGAATTTCTGACGTTGTGTACACGAGTGCAAATAAAGAATTTACGCGAAGGTCACATGAGCTTGTGACTATCTTGGATATACTTCTGGCACCTCGACTGCACTATTCAAATATAAATTCAGTTCAAATACGTACTGTAGAATGGTGCAAATCCTGACTCGAGCGTGACTCCAGAAGGATCTGACGCATTCCTTGATCTGCAATTTAAACTCAAGTCTATTTAGCATTCACGTTTCACTAAATACATGGATCGATGGATAAAAGAAGTGAAAGGGTATTAAAGATACGCCAGGAAACCTGTGAAGATGACTCATGATGATCTTGAAATGGTTCAAAAGGAAAAAAAGATTTGTAGAATTTTTTCGGTTGTAACATATATGTAATTAAAGCCGTATATCGTTCGATAAGCTTAATATTTGTTCTGATTTTAATAATGAATGAATAATTGAAAATATTATCACTTACATTTATTAACATTTTAAAAACAATTCAAATTGAATTCGAATAGAAAAGTAGATCATAAAACTCTACAATAAAGAACCTTTATTAATTCCAACACCTTTTACCGTTGGGTTTTCAATGCCTTAAAACTACTGGTGTGGTGAGAAATGTGAGGAATGTGTTGTTTAAACTTATTTTAACAAGGGAAGTACTCCCTGGTGTCGTAAAAATGCCTTCCTGAGCCGAGGTTCGAGCCGGTGTCCTCTCGGTTACAAGGCCATCACGCTACCACTACACCATGGAGCCCAGACCTAGAATAATACCTAGAATACGACCTGCGACCTATAATGTGACTTACACTATGACTTGCTACCTACTATGCAACCAAGAATACAACCTGCGATCTACAATACGGCCTACAATACGACCTGCAATACGGCCTACAATACGACCGACAATACGACCTACAATACGACCCACCATAAGGCTTACAATACGGCCTACAATACGGCCTACAATGCGACCTACAATACGGTCTATAATACGACCTACAATACGACCGACAATACAACCTACAATACGACCGCCTTGACAACCTACACACCAATGCAAAAGTCAGGGAAGAAGAAGTATCCCGAAAAACTCAACTGCAGCACCAGCCTCACTAATGAGAAGTGAGGGCGCCGCCGCAGCCCCCTCACATCGACCTCTGCTCCTCTGCAGAGGGAAACCCGCTATGCAGACGTCACAATTAGAATTCTGAGAAAAACCTGAAAGTAAACATCAAATTATCATTAAATTCATCAAAATCGAGCTCAATATTACATGGACACGAATCCAATGAAATAAATGCAAAGATATTTTGTTGGAAAAGGATAATTTATTGTTCTCGCAGATTTGTTTGGTAAGGTAATGGCTCTGAGCACATTATTACAAAAAAGAAAATTTTGCGTGTGTAAATTCCCTTAATTCCATTTCATAACTCGCCTCAACTTTTCAAGACTTTGCGGTACGTGAGCGAACCACAATGACCAAATGCTGTCTTAATTTTAAGTGTTATCCTAGGGTTGCAGCAACCCAAAAAATTATGTGTCTAGGTACTACTATTCAAAAATTATGAACTATTTTATTTCTTGAAAATGTTAATACGAGCATCAGCCTTTGCCTATTGTGCAACAAAATCAAATTATTTTTTAGGTTTCAAAAGGTTGGACAAGTTTCGAGGTAGAAGGTTCGAAAAAGCAGGGTTTAGTGAATGGGCTATTGAATACATATTTTGATAGCGCATCATCACAATGGGAAGTTAGGGTAATGATTGATAAGGTCTCAGTTAATGGTGACACCGCCAGGTATTGTAAGAAGTTGAGCTAAAAGCTTACTGATGATAAGATTAAATGAAGAACTGAGTGAAATGAGAAGAATTTTGGATGATCGAAGCATGTCTAGCAAAATTCAATGAATATAGAAAGACCAGAGAATATACATAGATCAGTCTGTCTACGACTTCTGGATAGAGTCTCGGACTGAATGCCTTCTGTAAGAAAGCTCTCAATGGAAGAAAAAATAATGACCAGCTCGCAGCAAACTCTTCCACAGAAACACTGCCCGACCGTATAGCACAAATCTTCACACTGGAATTATTTTCACACTTTGTATCTGGCATGAAATTGAAGTCTTGAATACAACGCAGTAAAATTTTATAGATGCAATTGTTTATAAAAAATTTCAAACGTTAATAAGTAATCTTTGTGAGTACGAATATTTTTTCAATCTAGCACTTACAGTAAATGCCACTGAGCAAACAACTTGAAAACGCTTTTACTTTCTATTCACACTTAAATAAAAACTTCAAAAATTGCGATAATATCTTGTACCCCACAGCTACTGAAAAAAATTTGTTCCAGTAAGGCTAAGGTTAAAATAATCTGAAATCCGAGCCCACCCTATCCTCATTGAACATTAGCGGCGACATCATCAATCCTGGGGAATCATAAAACGAAATCTCGAGGCAGGAAATAATGTTGGAGCGATCTCAAAGTTCATTTTTGACCGACGGACCAGATCCTTTAGACTTAACTCGTCAGGAAAGTTCTAAAGTCAGCACAGGTCCTTATTACGGCCCACTTATTATGCCAAGATCATCCATCTAAAGTTTCAGTCGCCTCATTATGCACGCAAAAATTTCTTCCACCTGAATAAGATACGCCGGCCCCAGGCCAGGGTCCAATGCAAACGAAGTGTCCGACGCACAGGGAAGAAGTTGCTGGAAACAAAATGCAATGTAAATTGAACATTCAAGGAAATTTTACGAAACTAAAAGGCACAATCATTCCTTTTTCGTGTCGTATGTGCAATGCGTGTTGTAGTTTTGGAAACGTTGCTGAGAAGCAAGTAAAGAAAACTTATGGGATAATTCTCCGGTGTTGTAACTTTATGAGCCTGGAAGGTATGAAGACATTTAATTGCACAAAAGTGATACGGGATCGGAGCCTGAAACTTCTAAACATTTAATTATCTAATAACAGAAAATGCTGATTCAATAAATTGATCAGAAAAATAATTAGACAATATAATGATAGTATAACCTGCTATAAGAAATTACATAATACAGCATACGTACATTTGCTGGATTCGGAACAGTGGCTTTGCATGAAAAAATTACAAATGACTGTTATAATGCACTGGTAGGAAATGTTTCAAAAGAATTGTAAGAGGAAAACATATTTCGAATGGCTATTTTTTCATGTCTTCCATACCGTTTTATATTAAAGGATGATACCAAGAAAGTGATTTAGTCGAACTATTGAATAGAGATGCATTTCACCGCGATCTTAGTATTTTCGTTTATTTGCTAAAGAACCGCATGATGTGGCTGAGTAAAATAATCATGGAAGCATATTTCGTTCTAGTTCGAAAAAAACTGTTTCAATCGTCCTGTAAAATTTACAAATGAAGCCTATAAAATGTGTAATTTTTTACTTACTTTGTACAAGAAATGGTAAATAATACCGTTTCGAAAAAAAAAATGAAAAATTTGATGCACTTGATCTTTGGTAATCCAGGTCAAACCCCTCAACAACCTGATTTTGACCCCTGAGGGATCAAAAATTTTCAGATCGTGAGGACTAAGTTTTCCATGGCAAGTATCTTATTTAAAATTTAAACATATTTAAAAATACCAGGAGCTACGGAAATTCTAGAGTGGCATGTGTTTATTATAGAATAGATTATTCATCTATTCTTTTTCGAGCTCCACTTATTTACTATAATCATCAATTTCTTTCCAATGCTGTGACCAAAGTTTAGGTTACATGCAGGTATTGAATAGGTATCAGTTTTCGTTCAGAGCTATTGATGTTGTATTTAAGTTATTATTAAATGAAAAGAATCTAAATAACAGTGCTATCAAGCTTCCTATTCGACGCTTTTGATACGGTGCTTATTCGTCGCGTTATGATACGTCGGTTACAAAAAAAATGTACCGTTTTATTCAGAAAATTCACATATTTTGAATTTTTTGAAGATGGATACACGATCAGCATTTCCCAAATTTTAACCCCGATTCCCGCCCTCACATGTTCCTAGATGCGCTGAAGCAGCCTGCAATTGGTAAGCACCATGGTAATGAATAATTAACCTCTAGGGGTTGTTATTAGTAAAATAAAGAAAAAATATATAGATTTTTTATTTAGCCCCCCCGAAAAAACAATTTTTCACAAATGGGTCTAGTCCTACAGTTTTGTCCTGCAATAATGAAACGTACCTCATTCGACGCAGAATTTGAATTTCAAATAGAAATTCGAGGGCTTTTGCTCACTCCTATAAAATTTGAAAGTTATACTCGGAAAAAAATTCAGAATTTAAAGAGGAAAAGTATTGCCTTTTTGAAAATTCCCACGTCGTGGCGTTTCATTCACAGAATGACATCGAATAAGATCAACCCATTGTTCTTGTGCAAAAATTGCATGCCTTGAACTTTTTTGAAAGTTGAATAAAAGTGTATATTTGTAGAATATCTCATTTTTTCGAAATATCTGAACAATTATGCCGGATAAAATGTGTTTATTTTATTGAGATACTCAAAGGTGCAAGATTTGAAAACTATCAGTTCGATTGGAATAAGTTATCTCAAAAGTGGTACCGTCCAAGCAAATATTGATTAGGAAAATGCTCCTGGTACAACCTAGCGGTGCCTCTAGCATTGTCGTTGGCTTTTCGCGAGTCATATGCATATCCGCCATTTGTTCATATGACACTTGGTGCCAACACTAAGTCACAGCGTGAACTGGTTCAGAAATACTAAGCAATCGCGTGTTGCCAGATTTAAAGGTACCTTTTAATTTGAAATTTACATTTTAGAGACATAGAAATGCGACAAACTGATAATCAAGAATAAATTTTAAGCCTCAGTGTTCTGAAAACTGAAGAGTTTTGAAATAATTGATATCCGTGATAGGGCGTTTATTTTGCGTGCCTCTCTCAGCCGTCAAAGATTGTACCGCTCATTTTCAACGCCCCGAACAGCATTTTCACGCACAGTATCACTTTCGACTATACATATGAGATCTTCTTCGAATAATTCATTTCTCAGAAATTTTGTCTTGTATTTCATCTCAACAAGTGAAGTTCCAATCCAATGAACGGTAAAAATCGAGGAAAAAGTTTCTTTTCCTATCACTACGAACAGGTAATGAAAAAACTAAATAGCAATCTAAAACACATAAATTCCATTGAAAGATCAAATGACATCGCGTTTCGCATTCAAAGAAACGTATGCAAATTGTATTCAGAATTGCAGCGATAGAGAGCCGAATAAAGACGGACTCGGAAGAAACGTTAGCCCGTAGCACAAAAATAGTACGCTTCAGGGTGACTTTTAAATGAAGCAAGGAAGGGATCTCGACCCCTGATGCCGTAATTGAAATGGATGTCCCGCTGACAGGGGCACGCTGAATCTGCCTTGTTATTAGTAAAGTTTGATTCCAGGTCTGAGACGGAAGCCCAACAGCGACCTCAAGTTCAGCAACCGGTAGAGCTGATGCGGTGCATGCGCTTGTCCGTATTTTCACTTTTTATGTTTCTAGAAATTTTCTTCGGTACATAAAATTTGTTAAATTACGTAGATGATACTTTTGAACTAATTCACTAGTCAGCATTTTTGTTTTTGTAGAGAAGTCAAAGATTGTTTCATTGCGGTAAAGAATGGTAAAAGGTTTTCAATATTGCAGTAACATGAGTTCTAAGCTTAATTATTTTGTTATACTAAAAGTCGTATCCATTTTCTAATCACGTAAAACATAATCACTGAAATGAACATGATAGTCTACATCGAAAACTCTACATTTTCGCTAAATGCCCGAGCCCTAAAATTTTGTTACGCACTTTTGAAAAATGAACTTTGGTTCCTAATTGTTCCTATCCAATAAATATATGAGAATTTAATCGAAACTACTCATTTCGATGCATGTGTGCTGTTGCTGCTGAAAGTTTTCATGCGTTTCATGCAGCTGAATAATATACTCTGGCTTCTCTCACATAAAGCTTTGTGGGAAATTTTTGTACACAAAGCTGCTGTTCTGAGCCTCACTGATCGGAAATCTCTTGAGTGAATTGAAGCTGTATGATATAATCAATTGTGTGACGTTCTCGGGGACGATGAATTTACATCGATCTCAGCACGAATGAATAGGACTGACGTAATTGGTGTGGATTTAATTAACTTTTCTAGCAATTGGTCGGACACATTTTACTGCTCATAAGCTTTTGAATTAGATATGCAAATAGAGAAGAATTATTTCTGGCCCCTACAACTGGTGGAGACTGATTTTGAAATATTTATAATAATTTTCCAAACGCTAATAATTACGCTTCTGCTGAAACTTCTTGAAGTGGGAACAAAAAAATGCTTAGGGCTACTTGATAACTATATCCTTCCAATGATAAGACTACAAGTAATAAATAATTATCAAATACAGACGATTGAACGTATAAGACTTGTTTGGACATATTTGAAGGGATTAACCGTCGAACGTTACATCTGAAGAGCCTTCTTTTTTAACTCAGGATCTGATGACATATCTTTTAGGTCTGATATCTTTCCGACATATTTTCGGTCAGTGAAAAATCTCCTAGCTAATCCGACGGCTTAGAGGACCCAGGACAGGTGGGAGGAGCAGTTCACCATGAAGCACACCTGCTGCGAAGTTTTGCGACGAGGTAGTCTCTTCCCGCTCTTATATGGACCCTTAATGCCATATTTATGAAGGTGCAAGTGCCCTTGCTGCGTTTTCTGGTGATCCGATTAGGTTTTACCAGATTACGCCTTAGAAAAGAGGGTCGTGCTAGTCTTGAGTGCTGGAGTCACTGTTCATTTGTGGCTTGCACGGAGGCTGTGCAAGTCCTGTACTCGTGTATGTCTCGTACTCTTGTACGAATGTCAGTGTTCACACCGAGTGAAGTGACATCTCTTCTCCTTTATGCAGGAATTTTAACATGACTTTACTCGCTGAACATAACTCCAGTTTCTAGTGTACTTTACTTTACTGCTTTTTCGTGGTCTACATTTGCTCAGTGGCCCCAAATCTGTACTATTTGCTGCATCAGGCAAGTAGGCTCGAATAAACAGGACATCAGGATAGTTGTAGGAAATTGTGATAGCAAAGATCTTTTAAATACCCCACAACATTTCTTGAGAATGAGACCAAAGAGTGTTGTGTATGCCGAGTTACATTGTAGTTTCAAATATTTATCGAATGTTGTTCATCACAATCATTTATGGAGACCCATTCTTCATCATTCCTCACTCTCCCGCTTTCAAGTATAATACGAATTGGAGTCTCATTTCTCGTGCAGTGAGGTAGAAACACTGCAACACAGTCACGCGCGTGAGCTTTAGACGCAGCATTTAACCACCGAACTTGGAGGGCTTTGCTGGGAAGCATCGTGTGCAGGTTACCTAGAGGGAAAAATGACTCCGCTCAGTTGACGGTAAGAGATTCTGTTTTCTTTCGTCACCCAGGATTTCAGATCAATGTATGTGACTGACTGATCAATCCATTTTTTTCTTACACTGATTTCAAGACACCAGGGAACATGTTCGTATATTGGGATAAATTTGATACTAAATTTTTTCGAAACTGATAATGTATTAATCCGACGAAATATTTCATTCGTAGCCGGAAAGAAGTTTCATACTCGTATATGACAGCAAAAGTTTTGTTCAAATATTTGTAAGACATTTTAGATCTAAAATTTTGTTCTGTAAGACGTTAGATACTACCCATGATTAATTCCATGTCGCAAGGTGTTTCATACAAGCCACATTGTTGCCTCTTGAAGGAGTTCCTTTCGAGAATACAGATCCAGCAGATCTGCCAGCTGTGTAGAGGCAGTAGAGATATAAAAATGATCATTACTTAGGTCCTGTAAATCGACGAGTCAAATCTTCACCCGAAAGACAGCAGTGCTCGTTTATTTTTGTTATTGCTGGGTCTCCGAGGATTTTTTCCTCGATCAACTCGTCACATCTGTAACGTTTCGGACTATTATGCTATATATATTTTTACTACCAGGTGCTTTAAATATTGTTTTTTGCAAAAAAATCTTCTTTTTTCAACATTTAATTGTGTGTGATAAAGTTGTACTGTATTTTAGGGCAAGTGAAGTTGATGCGTCCAAGTCCCCTCGCCCTCGTCGTCAGCGAACTATGCGGCTGAACATAAATTAGGCATGGGAACGCGTCTCGACTAGAGGCCTGAAACACGAGCCAATGTAATTCTTATTTCCCGGAAGAAAGACAAAACGCTATCTGCACACTAGGGTAAAAAAATTGAGTGAACTGTACGTAGATTCAAAACTACGTTACATTTTTCATAAAATTTTCGTAAGCTCTGAGACTGAGAGACTGAGCGAAAATTAGAACGGGTATCCGAACGAAGGGCAAAGAAAAAACGAAGTTGTACGTTCCTGTGAAGTTTTTTTTCACTGCAATATTAACGTAAATTCAAACTTTCAACTTTAAATGTAAATATTGCTCAGTGATGCTGCCCCCGCACAAGAATATAGAAGCGACTCCCTTTCACACTGCAAGCGATACGAAGGAAGACGGCACGGCAGCCACCACCCGCTTAGCTGACGCTCAACCCGCCAATCCTGCGAATGTGAGCACATTTGGGAAAATCTTTCGAACTACGAAGTACAGACACCCGTGGCGGCGACCTGTAATGCACGTCAAGGTAGAATATACATTATTGGTACGCTCCTGTGACCGAAAATATTAGAAGTTATGTTTGAAACTTATAATTTAATTCATCAAATTTTGCAGTCCGAGAACACACACGGGCTTTATCATTCATCGGGTATAACTGAAGGGAAAGGATATGGTGCTCTTAACACCACTTGCTCTGTGCCCGAAAGAAAAGTGACATACCTAGCGTCAATATACATCCCGATGATGAATGCCGGGTAGAAGCTGGTGCCGTCCCTGGGGTCCATTTACGTCTTGCTTAAGAATATAATTCTAAAGGATGATATTCTAATGATATTTATTGATATTTAGAATCTTGCACAGAATATTCTTCTATGCGTCCATTTCATCCGTCATTCTCGCTTCAACTGCTGACGTCAGCTTCGAAGTGTCGGACAAAATTCTTTAAAGGGTTCCACGGTAAATGTTACCACCGTGTTATACAAAGTGCATTACCCTCAACTGACACACAGTAAGCAAAAATTTTAATTCTAAACCACGCACCAGAAAGCAACAAAGCAAATCGTTGAACAGTTTTTATTCAGAGACAGAATGCGAAGAAATACTTCTAGAAAAAGCCAGGATAACCACAGATTCCTTGATTTATCCTGTGAAAGACAGCTCATCGTTTGAGATAAACAACAAACTTTCTAAAAAAACTGTCAGTTGATTGGTTTGAAAGATAATTTCCGGGTGTGGTGAAAATATTTGTAAGCATGGGTCGATGGTGTTGTTAAAATTTATAAAAATTAATTATTAACGATGAAATCCCTCGATGAAATCTGTAATATCAATGGAACATTTACCAATTTCATTAACACAAATGAAAAATAGGCCTTTTTATTTCATTTCTGCTAAACATCATTGTTTGTCTTACAAACCTTGTTATCGAGCTAAGTTTCAAACCAAAAGGTATTCCATTACATATATTGAAATTATCCCATTGAAATTGTAGTCCAAGTTTTTAACCGCGTTCATTATGAAACATTCCTCAAAAAATATCATTGAACTAAGCCATCATCGTGAAGAATTTAGTCGTGTGAAATGTCATTTAGAAACACGCAAGCATTTTCGTAGCAGAGAATTTGTAAGATGGTTGGAAACAGAAACTTACCTCTTGACCATACACATAACTGGGTGATGAATGATCATTTTTAACATTGAATGAAAGAAATTGTGCAGTAGGGATGACTAATTCGGTATGCTTAAAATTTGCTCAGTCTCCTAGCTTGTGACGTACCTCCAGTAATGATAAGAATATCATTCTAAAGCAAGCTAAACTCAGTCCAAGTCAGGGAGCACAGAATCCGTGCATCTATAAGAGAAGATAGATATCAAGTTCTTCAAAACGTCGCACGCAAGACGGACTTCCCGCACTTTAATGACTGAAACTTCATTATTCTTTTTAATGGGAACTGCACACGCCTTTCCAGCACAGATTTTGTCGAGCTCTGCAATTGATAGAAGTTGAACAGCGAGCGGGCGACAAGAATTTACTGATGAACTTGCTCAAGTTGACTTTCGAGTGAGGAACTTGGTACATCTGTTGCAAAGTTGCTGGGCACGGCTATGATTAGGGCTTAATTACCTAGGCTCTTGAGCCAAAAAAGGGAAGGGATACCAACACTCCATTTACTCGAAACCTTAATGCCCACAAAACTCCTGAGAGATGAGCTCCTACTGGAGCTCATTACAGAGACATATTAATACAGAGCTACGTCCTATAGTTGATCATTATCAAGATTTAAGCCAAGCCTTTTGTGAATTTATTCTGCATTCAAATAGTGCTAATGTTCATTCGTTGCCCTACTATGGGCCTTCTATTAAATTTGTTTTTCAATATGTAATTCTCAATACTCACTTTTTAACATTTCAGCAATGTCGTACAAATTTATTTACTGCCTAATGATTATGATTCGATGGAAGAACGAACTTCAATAGAGACTGACTGTGAGAGACAGTTTGAGTTTGGCCCCCAAGAGATTTTTTGAGTAAATTATTTCATTTACCCATTTCTTGGCATAAAAAAATCGACAAATCCACCAACATATATGGTTATCTCAGAGGTGCATAAATACAGTGATGAAAAGACCGATTTGAGAACTGTATCAATGTGGTCATCCAACATGAGAAAAATCGAAAAAAATGTCGAAGTCATATTGGGTTATGGATGATCAAACGAAAAATGATCACCGACAGAGAAATAAAGACACACATTCGAAAAATAGGAAAGATCTATCACAGGTATGCAATTAAGTTCATCAGTAATCAAAATATCGCTGGTAGACTTGAAGTCTCAGTCTCAATAGTTCAATTAAGCTCATCAGCAATCAAAACATTGCCAAAAGACTTGAAATCTGAGCAGTTCAATTACGCTCATCAACAATCAAAACATTGATGGAAGAATCGAAGTCTCAGCGATTCAATGAAGCTCATCAGCAATCAAAATATTACTAACAGAATTGAACTCTCTGTTCTACTCGACGACGGGATCATTTTTTGTATTGACTGCGAGGAAATGTACAGCTGCTCGTCCAACAACTCATGAAGGCACCCAGACCACGTGAATATGTAACGCGAAAGCGTTGGTCACTGAATCTCCAAATGCCCCAGTCTTGATCTTGGATCTTCCTGCATTTTCCACGTGTACGGTAGACTGGTAAGCATAATAAGAAAACACGTCACTGATACCTCCTAAATGCTTGATGTTACGTAGCAAGCTCTACTTGTATAAAAACTGTAGTCCGAGCAATGGATCTAGATATATTCAATATTTTTCGTTTATAAGGTAACATCTTAGCTTATCATCAGGAAATTGTCAGGGTTCTTTGTATCTCTTCGTTATTTAGTTACATATTTACAGATGACTCGTCGAGTCTATAAATCTATTCTGAGCATGATGGGATATGTTGGAAATATTTCATGAATGATTACCGTTTTTTTTTTNCCCCTGCAGAATGATTATCGTTTTTAGAGACGATTTGGCAGGATGGGTGTTACTTTCACTTTCATCCTAATCTAAAGTAAAAGATTGAGCTTTCCCTCGTAGCTACTTATTCTTCATTACTATTTTAGAGTAGTCTCGTCAGGCTCATTAGTGAGTAAATAGGTTGCAATGATTTTTAGACTCCCCATGCGCCGTCGGTCCGTCCGAGCTCTTCTTAGTTGATTCATACCTTCACTACTCATTAACTTGGCTTATACTGGAAAGATAACGACTTTGTCTCACAGTTTTCTCACAAGTTTTGGACACGTACGAGTATGTACATTTTGGGTGTTTGGTGATTTAAAACGAATTCAATTAATCTTAGGGATGAAATTTTACCGGCGTTGAGCGCAGACAATTTTTTTCGGTGCGCGGTTGAGTCGCGGCAAAAATTTCTAGCGGAAATGCGACGTGAAAAGTGAGGATACTCATTCTGAAATATTTTTCACGTCTTTGAACTGAAGCTATATCATGCACGAACGTAATTTCAAATAACGTACCCAAAAATGAATGACTCCCTTTGCAACGAAAATTATTATTAGGAATTATTCTTAATAAATTCCAGTAGTTATTTAGTGTTTTGGCAACTGTATCAAGCAGCCATTGAAAATGAAAGAAAATCAAAAAGCTTATGAAACTTCGCATTTCGATAAAAAAGGTGTTAGAGAATACGACCTTTTATTAAAGAATAAAAAAGGTTCAGTAAAGCAGCTGCATAATGGTGATATGGGGCGATCTAAGAGATGAAAAGAAAAGAATGCACTGAAAATATTCAAGTTTGCCGAGCTTTTCCTGAGGGCTCAAATCCATCAGATCAAGGGAACAGATTATTTCTAATTGAACTGCCAGTCTAGAATGCTGGGACTGAAAAATGAAGAAATTTATGCACACACTTCTTCGTCCCTAACTATCGATTGGTGGATCACATTAGAATGTGTCCTTAGTTATCAGTTGCTGCAGTGTAGTGTTGCAGCTATAACGTTCTTTAAGCCCTTTACAGTGTGAGATATATTTTTAAAGCATACTCTCCAGTTCCTGAAGTATTTTTCCAGCTATGCCTACGTACTGTAATAAAAAAATAACCTTGAATTTCAAGACCACGAGTATTTTATGCTTAAAAAGCAACCGTTCGTTTTTCAGTGTTATCAGCAGCATGCCATAAAATCAGGTACTATTCCCATTGCGGCAGCACCGGAGACATCTTATGCTGTTCGTTTGAGCTCAGGCCCGCTTGGTTTAATCTAATGGTAGTTCTTGAAATGAGACAATTCTATGTAACATCATTAGGGAGGTGCGTATTTCAACAAAGGCCTTCATTAGGGTTTAAATATTGTCATTGAAGCCCTAATTTCTGGAACGTCTAAATGAAACTACATCACTTAAGGACGCTCGTGACGAAAATGAAGGCTTATACGTTTCAGGCGTCACTGAACACTTGACACAATCCTCTTTGATCTGTCGTCATCAGCTGAGAGATGAATCTTGCTGGGAGCGACGTTTTGTGAAGATTTCTGCCTGAAGCTCCTCGCAAATCTATTATAGTTTTTTGATGCTTTTCTACGTATCTGTAGGCACATACCGTGTTTGACTTCTGCCGGGTATTGTAGTTTTCAGGAGGAGGAATTCGCTAATTGTTAATTTCTTCTATCGGCCAAGCTGAAACAACGTCAGTTCCCCATAACATCTTGTTGTGGAACCAGCCGTAGCAGTCCTGACAAATCTGGATTCCCTAACTTGTGTCTTAGAAACCTAAAATAGTTCGTGCAGTGTTAAAACTTCGAAGAAAATAATAAAACAAAGGAAACAAACAAAACTTTATTTATTAACGCATAGATTCTTCTCGTATAAGAGATCTTTTACCAACGATTAACAACTATAAATGTACTTTTTTCATTGAACAGTCTAGCTTTTGATAAAAAATAAAATCTGCAGCTCAAGTTAATTACTGTGCATTATTTTCATTAGGCAAGTAATTGTTCATAAACAGAGAGAGGTGGTAATTTATGGGAGACGTGTCCCGAGAATATGGAGAATGTGGCATCAGTCCCATTCAAAAACGAAAATTTATTGCTGCGCGAAATAAAAACGAGTCGTCGCTCGTAGTGAGGTGCCCTAGGGAATTTTTCGTGACCCTCAAGTGTTAGACGTTTCCGATTTACTTTCTCAGTTGTGAACCGCCTCACATGCTTCTCTGACCTGTACGGTTGTATGGAACACATACACGTGTGTGCGTTTGTACAAGTTTAAGCTGTTTAGAAGCCAAAGCTTCAACTCGAGATATTTTTGTAGTTCACAACTTCGCCAGAAATATGACGCGAGAAGCCCCTGGAAATCGACCTGTGATGCTCTCATTAGGGCGCCCTCGTGCAAGGAGAAGTTCTGTGTAATTTCTGCGGCTTAATTAGAGGCTCTTTGGTGCTTTCAAAACAAACGCTGTTATCGGAGCGAGCCAGCTACGCGGGGTGTAAAAGGAAGATGTACCACCTCGCGATATCATTAGTGCCGCAACGGAATTGGTACGAACAGAGGGGCTGATATACGCTGTGTGAAGATTTTTTACTGTAAAATAAAACAGTTCGGGAAGCTGTGGGGAGAATTGAATTGTCTACTGTAAAAGAAGGTAAGATTCTTTTGCGAATGTTCATACGTATAAATACACCACAAGGATGGGGAACTTACGTGTGACGCACTCGGTTATTGAATAGTAAAGTTTTTTTTAGTAAAGTTGAATGACGCTTGCATGAGCTGTATTATGTATTATGTCGTACACTGTATTATGTCAACAGCATGAGCTGTCGTGCCTCGTGGCCGAAAGAATCATTATGCTTGTTTCCCACGCTTTTGAAAATATATCAGGAGAGAAGCTTTTGGACGCTCGGATAATAAATAATTAGTTCAGGTTAAACGTGTAGGTTAGTGACGGTGATTAGGTGTGGCAAAAAGAAACTGGTAATTTGTGTAAATCTTTACTTAGTTTTTCGGTAACTAATAAGAAAGTAGTTCTTTTCATAATGGTTTAGCTTAAAACTAATGAGACTCAATATTTATGTTGAAAAATTTTTTTATAGACAAACGCAACGACAACTACCTACTCATTTTTTTTGTTTAGGAAGCTTCGGAAAGTTCCTGGCAAATAACTGAATGATGTGACAAAAATTCCGTATTCGAACACTTCAATCCCCCCGTTAGACTACCAGCTGATGGATAAAAGTTGTGATAATAAATCGTGAGTTCAATTTTTACGTAGGTAATTCATTCACTGGAGCTTGTGTCAAGTTTGGGCTTCAGAGGAGAACGCTTGATTTCAGATGCAATGCTGAAATTTCGTAAGTCTGCAAAGAAAAGTTAAATAGAAATACATAATTCAAGCTTTGATGGGTCTTGTTTCAACAGAATCGGCGATGGAAATTAGTGAGATGAACTGGTATGTAGCAAATGAAGTGACATATTTGCAAGTTGAAAAGATTAAAGATTTACGACATTCTTGTTTTCGCCGTCCTTCGGTGATTTCAATAATAATTTTCGATATGTAAAATATGATTAAAGTAACGCGTATTCAAAACCATTTAAGCCCGAGTTATCCAATGAAACGGCTAATGAAGCTGAAAATTAATTTGTTGAAACATATCGCGACAACACAAAAACTTTGAATTTCCGTATATCGTAGCTTTGAAACCTGTGTGAAAAGACTGAGATATGTAACACATTTCGAACGAGCGTTTTTATTTTTTCGAAAACTTATTAGCATTGATTTGTAAGTTTCAGATGTTTTTCGAGAACTCTCTGTTCGATATTAGTAATAGCCGTTAGCGAATATTTTACTAAACTTAAGAAAAATTGCTCAGGAAGATTTAACCTCACATATTCCATAGCACTCAACACCATCAGCGTCGTAGGAAGAAAATCAATTCATTTGGATCCTTTTGTAAGAAAAACTAAGTCCCTTTCATAACCCAGAACGAATTCTTGCTAAACACCTTCGCAAGCCATCATTTTACAGGCATCGAATTCCCACCTTCACAAGAACAAGTCGTTCCCAATTATTGCGTAGCCTGAAGGCGTTTTCGTGCAATAATCCTCGTTTTATTCATCGTCCAACTACAGAGCCTTGAATTTTTCAAAAGCCTCGAGTTAACTAGGCATGCGTAGCGCTTGGGGAGCCTTGAAATTTTGCACAAGCCTTCCTGCGCCAATGGTCCGGCCACATTACACAAGTCTCCTTGCGGCAATGGTCTGGCCACATTACACAAGTCTCCTTGCGGCAATGGTCCGGCCACATTACACAAGTCTCCTTGCGGCAATGGTCTGGCCAAATTACACAAGTCTCCTTGCAGCAATGGTCTGGCCAAATTACACAAGTCTCTCTGCGGCAATGGTCTGGCCAAATTACACAAGCCTGCCTACACCAATGGTCGACCAAATAACACAAGTCTGGCTGTGCCAAAGGTTCGGCTAAATTTATAGCTCTCCAATTAAAGTTGTTCCAAAGGATTCGTTGTCGTGAAATGATCGAAACATGGCGGAAAAATGGTAATGAGGTTCTCCTCACTAGCATTTTACGAGTTTTTGATGGTAGTACAATTAGGGCAAAAAAATTGAACAGTTTCCCTACGTGGAGCGTTGACGCCAAACGCCTACAGAAATGAGGGCAGCTGCAGGCGGACTGTCTGATCAGCGAAGTCATGAACAATGGGCGTGATTTCAAACGAATCTTGATTATTTTATCTAGACTGCATAGCTTATAAGAGGATCAAGTGTATGGTTACATGGATAGAGATAAGTAAAATCGTCTTATGCCATTATTCAGTCTGTATGAAACGCGGGAGTCTGTATGAAAACTGTGAGGTAACATGGATATAGGTAAGTAAAATCGTCTTACCCCTTTATTCAGAGCCTGCATGAAATTTAAAACGTTCAAATTTATCCCTCGACTGTAGCTTGTATAAGGTCTAACGCAGGTCCTTAGGATGATGCAGTGCTGCTGGCAGAATTATCTAGGCATTCTTCATGTTTAATATCCACACGAATTGTTGCATTAGAGGGTTATATCCCAAATAAGAGAAGACTGGCTGAAAATAAAATTGCTAAGAGGTTAAATAGTCTTATTTTCGTTAAAAAATCAAATTCATCATTAAAGGTGCAGGACATTTTGAGGGAGGGGTTGAAGATAAGAAATTGCTTCACTCTATCATCAATGAGAAGATTAATTGTTTATTACAATGACGGTAAGATAAGCTGTTAATTTTTCGTTGCTAGAGAACATAGCGGAGGGGAGGTAAAGTTATGTACCTCAGCAGCGCGAATAGCGGACGTCAAACGGAGTCAATTTTTAAAATTTATCTCATTCTTTTCAATTTTGACGCTTGAAGTTTTAAAAGAAAAAATTATTTACCGCAGTTCAACAATAAGAGGACATGAGCCTTTGCTGGAATTCTAATTACTGAGCACATGTGAGATGAACAAACATCGATGAGCAAACTCTTCCGTAAAAACACAGTCACATATTGCGGCGATTTGACGTCACACTTGCAAAGTTGTCTCTCAGTTCCAAAAATATTGCCCAGATCCCGTTGGAGAAGGACACGTTTTATACGACGGCTTTAAGGAGAGCAATAACCGTTACTGGGGCAGTGACGGGAAGTCATTGTCCTTCTATGAAATGGACGGGAGAGAAGTAGTAAAACTGATGGGAAGGGAAGCAGTGCGTGTACAATATGATCAGTTATGTACTGTTTGTACAGTACGTGAACAATGTGTATAGTTATGTACATGACGTAGAGTTATGTAAAACATGATCAGTGAATGTTGAATATTTGCACTGCGTGTTCAATGTGTAGAACTATGTACAATGTGCACAGTTACGTACAATGTATGTACAGCTATTCACAATATATGATCAATTTGTACAGCTTTCTACAATGCGTACACTATATAAAGCTCCAGCGTTGTGATGCTAACCTCACCTGATTATTACTCTTCCTGAGCGCCCGCTTTGTTGGACTGGTGCTCGGTGCCCCGCACTGCGAGAGGCCTGGGAGAAAGAGAAAGAGAGAGAGAGAGAAAGAGAGAGAAAAAGAGAGAGAGAGGGAGAGAAAGATGCAACAAAGGGGAAAACACGGTGTGCGCAGTAAGAATAGTTGCAGAACTCAATTGATACTTAATTGTGTTTTCTGTACATTCAATTTTTTCCTTTCCACGCTGTGGCAGCAACCGAAGTTGAAGAAAAATGAGAGTCGCATTGCAATAAAAAATTACTTGCAATGCTCATTAATGACTCAACGAAACGCGTGACCTGTTATAAATGGCGGAACTTGCTCTATTTATTCATAAAATGAAGGATGTATTCCCAGTGTGGTATGTCATTGGTCACAAATGTGTCTCATCGTTTTCATAGAAACCAATTATTGATGCATATCTAAACAGTCAGCCTAACTTCTCTATATACTATTTTATCAAATAAAGTGTTTAAACATCCTTTTGATTACATCTATTTTCGACTGAACATTCAGTATGCTATCTACGTCACAGCCGCATATCAGCTTGGCTTCTACACTGTGGCCCAAAAGGAACAGGCCCTCTTTTAAGAGGAACGTCGGGGCTGAGGGACTTCTTTTTCTATGGGACGAATTAAATTTAGCAAACTTCTGTAACTCGATGAGATGAACACATTTTGTTCGTTCAACTTTTTAGATTCCTTGAAATAAATTGAGTTATTTATAAAAAACTATCATTTGATGAATTTTCAAAATGCTTCATGGCCAAATCTTTATACCACTAGAACTATGTTTGTTGTAATCGATACATTTTAATCCATGAACTCAAACAAAGCCACAAAATTCAGGAGAAGCATAACATATCATTTTTGTAGGAAAAATTGAAAAATTCATGGTTCTATTCCCCTTCTCAATTAATATGTTTATCGCGATTTGAAAACTCAAAACTTTGTGAGCTAGTTTTTTCGCAATGAAGTTTCCCATCGAATGAGCTAAGTTTCATTTTTGTAGGTCCTAAACTCCAGGACATGAAAGCCCTCAAGTCAAAATAAAGCGTTCTTTAGAACGAGCAAATATTTGAAAAATGTTTTTCTCTAGAGGATTTCCATACCAATCACATGCGAAAATGCATTTCACATACCATATAATCGATTTAAAAACGATAATAAGTACTATAACTGCTACACTGCATACAAGGTATAGTAAGGTCGGAGGGAGGAGGGAGGAGGGAGAGTTCGAAGTGAGATAGACTGAGCTATTGAGCTGCTCTGAGGCTAGCGTAAGCTCCCTCCTAATTCATGTGCTGATCTCAGTGCAGCGGTCACGACATTTGGCTAGAATATTCTAAATTGATTTTATATAATATTAATGCATCATATGGTGGCAAATACTACGTAACCTCTTCAAGATATTTTTTCTCTCGCTTCGTGAAGAGATTTTTTCTCTCGCTTTTTCTCTTTTGCAGGTAGCGTTTTCAAATTTTTATACTTTATAAAGTACGTATTAAACATGACATTTTAATAAAAAAGGGTTTTCAAAAATTTGAGTAAAACTCAATCTGACGGTCCCGTTAATTTACTGATGGCAAACGGCAGCACCCCAGTGTAGTGGGGCGTGAAGGCTCAAACATCTCCAAGCAACGCAAGTAACAAAACTATGAATGCTAGGATGTTGAAACTTGCTGAATTCGAAAGAATAACATTTTTATTGTACCGTATATTTTAGTATCCTATTTTTCTCATCAACTGGTGAGCTAATTTCTGTTTTGGTTTCCAACCTTCAATTTTTTATTATGTTTACATACAGCAAAGAAAAATGAATAAGAATTGTGCCAGTGTATGTACACAAGCACAAGATCAATAACGGAAGTGCAATATCTGATTTCTGAAACCATTTCAGAAAAACAACCAGCTTTCCTGAAAACACATTTCAGTTGTTAATTTTTTATGCCTGTAAATAAATATGAGTGTAATTTTTCATCAGGCTTTGAAATTATAAATGGAATTAAAGGACCTCAGCGATAAAGGAGCTGTCCGTTGTCACTTCAAAGAAGTTATCGCCAGTTCTTGCTCGAAAGTCCGTGCGTAGTATCATGGATACTGCTCACGATTTGTGATAAAATGAAATTCTTTCCGCTGATTGGGCATTTATTTTTCAAATGTAAAGCATTGAGTCATAAAGAATCAAGAATTGATGAAGGGAGTCTTTTTTCACTTCTCTTCATGAGTGAATCGCTCACGATATTTTTACCAATAATCTTGGACAGTGTGATGTACGTAACTCGTATACAATGCTCATTTACAGCTGTCTTTAACAATACTTACTGATAAATTGCTGTGAATTTCTTAGAGTGGGTTGCGTACGAAAACAAATCTCTCTTGAAAAATGACGTAAAATGCATCGTTGACGTCACTATTCAAATAGAAAATGTAGTAGTAGAAAATAACAAACTGGATGTAATTTAGGTATCGTATTTGGTTTAGTCATGTCGTGAAATTTTAAGGAGCGGCAGTTTTACAGCCACTTACAGCCAAGTCCTGGTCATGAGGAACGGATAATATTCAAAATGGAAGCTAGGAGAAAAGGAGGATGCAACAATCTGAAAGCGGCGGATAACATATATACAATTTATCCACCTCTGGGCTCTTAACTATATATCAGACAACTGCGGTTCTGATTGGCTGGCAGTAGAAATAGGCGAACATTGGTTTATTCTGGCCTCTTCTGAAAGTTATTTCTCGTATTTGACTTCCAAGCTTATAAGGGTGTAAATTTGTGAACGTTATCGGAGTGAATGCAAGATATACGGTTCCTATGTTGTTTACTCTAATAGCACGTAAGCGAGAGGGAGAGGCATCAACAACAATGATCACAAATTGAAGAGTT
This sequence comes from Orchestia grillus, assembly GCA_014899125.1. Classification (NCBI taxonomy): domain Eukaryota; kingdom Metazoa; phylum Arthropoda; class Malacostraca; order Amphipoda; family Talitridae; genus Orchestia; species Orchestia grillus. Next base: position 105,193 of record VOMN01110435.1, read on the forward strand.
TTCAAGAGCTTTAAGAAACGAAAAATATTGAAAAACTTCTGTGAAATAAAACACACAAAAAGAAATTGAGAACTTTCAAAACCAGTAATAAAGTATTACTTTCATTAAAGTATTAAAGTATTACTAAAACAGCTTCCTCAGTTAATTTTGAAGTCCTCACTTATTTCACTGTACTCATAATCAGATTCAATGAAAAGTTTTTTCACGATATTGTGCTTCGTCGTTGCCTAAATTCAGGTTATTACTAGATTTTAGCACGTAAAATGTTCTTCACTGTACCCCTTCACCTCCGTAAGTTTCCCTGTTGAGGAGGTCAGTGCCCAGTGACCCGAACTCTTCGACAATAAATGCGTTATTACGAACTCCCGGAATGAGGGTTGTACGAGACAGAGACTGTACGTTTTACAGCTCGGTATACGACCAGATTTTACAGCAGCTGCCTTTACAGCCTCCCATGTTTGCTGCTGTCGCTTGATCACCAAAAAATGAAGATGCCCGACGTAATAAAATTCTGGTCCATGTACACTGTTTCGTCAGCAACAGCAGCTCCAGAGCAATCACTGGCACTTGGCTAGTTCCCTTTCGTTTTCAATATCAGTTCGTTCAGATATATATAGATATATATATATATTTAATCTTCTCTCGGGCGGAAAATTTTGTTTACTTACTGCAATAAAGATTTTCTATAAGCGTTTCAATTTTTCTATCATTGGTCATTAGATTACTCAATAGTGATATGTAAAACAAAATTGGAGTATTTCAACTGGTGAAGAGCAAAACTTATTAATATTGGATGTCTTTTTCAATAGACACTCGAGACTAAACGTTGCTCATTTATTCATCTTTGAAAGAACAAAATTTTTTATTTTTTTGCTGTTAACTTATGATTCAAGCTGAGATATTACAGTCTAATCATTTTGCTTATTATCCGAGAAGTATTCTCTCCTCAAACACAAATTCTGTGAAAGAGGAGAGTGAAACGATTTTCTTCATCACACTGTCCACACACAAAACAAGTCCGATAACGGTAACCCATCATCTTTTTTACTGCAATACTTTAAGAATTATTTAATATTTCTTCAGTGCTCAGGCAAGCTTGCAGTTTAAAATTCGAATACAATGCTACTGCCATGACCAAACATTTCGTTTCGTTCAGTTCATGCTATTTTTGAATTATTATTTGCTTTTTTGTATGCAAGCGAATTTTTTTTATTATTTTTAACCATCTATTCACATATGTCTAATTTTAACGCTCACTTTAATTATGCAAAGGAGAAAATAAATAATCGATAACATTTTATTCGTTATCTCATCGATGAAATTGCATAAATCTGTACTCGTATACTGATCACGAAAAGGTAAAATCAAATGGCGAAGCAACTAAGATTTTTAATGCAGTCTATGAGCAAACATTGTTTCTTCCATTCTTCAATACCTTAATGAAACATCTGTGAAATACTGGTATCAATTGGGTAATTTTAGAAGGTTTAACTATTCGGCAAGGACTTTCAATTGGTTCGTACAGGACTTCTAAACTTGAGCATCACTTGCCATCAGTATAAATCCTCCTGTTGACAAAAGACTAAGTTTTCCATGGGACTCAAATCGGGACTGTTTAGAACCTACTCCATTGAATTGTGCCTCTTAGAAATCCATATTAGAAAAGTCAATTGGTTGTGATCCTTGATGTGTGTGCAAATGCAATATCCTGTTAAAATATCAGAAAGGCTCTTTTCATAATTGGTTGATCATCAAGCCAAGGAAGAAAGGTTTCCTCCAAGAGATTTCGATAGGAATGTGAATTCGGGTTCAATCCATTTGGTAATTTGCAGGTGCCAATTAACTCATGCCCATGGAGATCTGCCAACACCTAGTAGTTGATAAATGTTCACTTCTTTCGAACACCATTCAACATCCAATCAGATAACCACCCATTAGGAGTTGGGCGGGGCCCACTGCTGAAATTTATCTTCATGTAATTCCGTGCCCATTCGTCCCTGCTGGTTCTTTTTGCTTCGCTCACTAGATGCCTTTTGATGGGACTCCTCAATTTGGCAAGGAAATCGAGAAACCTACACCTAGTGCTTTCAACCATTTTTGACGCACCCACCGTTTTAAAAAAATTCTTGCTGGTAGATTGAGAGCTTTTAGCTTTGCTTTGCGAATATTCAATGTAGATAACTTTCGTAAATGGGCTATTTCTAGTATCTTTCCACGTGTTTTACTAGAAAACACGAATGATTTGATAGTACGGTGATAGCGACGTAATTGTTTATATAGTGTTAGTAATTAAATACCGGTTCCAAACATGGAAGAAATTTTAGTACGATCTTTGTCAGTAAGACCAGATTTCTCTCCCATTTTTAGTAATTGTTACCATTTTGTAGTGTATTATCTAACGGAACAGTTACAACCCTAAAATTGTACAAAATCTGAAGAGCTTGACAATTAAGAGAAAAATGATTTCACTGAATATACTATACCGTTAGAATGAATTATTCTTTAGATGATATAAAAGTTAGAATGCAATGCTGCTCAGAACGTGATATATAGAAGTTGTTTACATGTTTTAGATGCTTAAATAGATTTTTATTGACCTTGAATACGGATATATGGCTGATTTAAACATGTCTTCCCGTATGTTCCGTCTCGAAAAAGATACTGTCTTTGAATTCATTTGTGAGACCAGCTAGCGGATCCTTTCATTACAGTGCACTGTACAGTGTACAACCTTCGTCAAGTAGAATTCTCTGTGCAGAGTACCTGCATCACAATTACCATGTTCTTACCACCAGATTTACATGATACGATAACCATATCCAAGTCAAGTCTCAACATTGCGCGTTACATAATAAAAACTACAGTGATGAAAGTAAAACGGTTGGAATAGGTAAACCGTTACAAGACCTATGTCTTTGAAGATGAAAATAAGACTATCGTAACGATTGGCGATCTGTCCTCATTCTTAGTCAGTCGAAGTTGGGTGCGAGAAGATTTTGCCTTCCTATTTCCGTATGGTACCTTGTAGCAATTACGCAACGGACACTAATGGCTTGCGATAAAAAAGTTGAGGAAAATATCGAGGTCTTAGGATATTACTATACTGATAAAGGTGCGGGGATTCCCATAACTCCGTGTTCCAACTACTTTCGTTCATCATTTTGTGCATATTTTGTGAAAAATTTACACACAGTATCGATAACTTTGATTTTGTCATGGGGCTGCCATAGTACTAACGTAAAATTACTGAACTAGTCAAACAGCCATCTTCTGTCCATTTTTCTTATTCGATTTGTTCATATTTGTCATAATATCTTTTTCAGCAGGAAGTAAATAAACAATGAATTAACGTTTTCCAGTCACGGAGCTCAGTTCTTGTGAAGCCATCGCAATCTGAGAAACAGACACGATCGCCAACCTAGCTCAAAGTTGTTGTAGCTGCTGGTGATGTAGCATCTGGTACTGTGTGCCAAAAGTACTTTGTACCAAAAATTGTAGCTCAAATATACAGTATTGTATACCAGAAGTACCATTCACAAAACATACAGCTCAAATGTGCTGTACTGAATATCAGAAGTACAATAAACCAAAAACTGTTGCTAAAATGTCCAGTACTGTACATCAGAAGTATTGAATGCACAAAAATACAATTCAAATGTATAGTACTGTGCACCAGATATCTGAAGAATACAGTTCGTCTTCTGATGAAAATGAATCATATTAAAGCTGAAAATTTCCCCTAGGTTGTTCTATTAGCTCATTCCTATCCCGACTTTGTATTCATGTCCATAGAAGAAGTTGATCAGCTCAGCGAAAAATTTCAAACACCATGAACGAAGATTTCCCCTCGAAATCTTCAAGCGCCGGCCACCTTCTCTCAGCCTTGGCAGCCACATAGGTCATGGCACCACAGTACTAGTTAAAACAGAAAATAAATTTGACAAACAATGATTTTACATTTTTCGCACAGAACTTAGTCGTTACTAGCGTAAAAGGAATTTTTAGACCAATAAAGCCATGGTAGAATTTCAGAATTTTTGCGAACATTACTGTGCATTATTCTTAAAATTATTGAATGGTAAGCAAATGCATCAAACAGTGACCTAATTTAAAAACGTTGCATTGCAGGAAGAGAAATTTTCATTAAAATCTAAGTTAAACCTAGACAGTCCCACCCCAGAGAATAGGTAATGTGGACATAATTGCGTGGCCCCTAAATTTATTATAACCATTAGGCTCAAAGTTTTGTCGAAGAAAACGTAATTTGGAGGATAACTGAGTTGTAATTCTTCGTTTTGTTCTTTCGTGGGGGTTCATAATTCAAAATCTTTTCAGAGAGAATCGCTAGTGAGTGGTTAGCTGCACACCACTAATGAATTGTCAGCTACACACCACTAATAGGTGAACGGGAACTAGGAAATTGTTCTCAGATAAGTAAATGGGAACTGGGGAACTGTTGCCAGACAAGAGATTGGGAGCAAGGGAACTTAGCACTTTGTGTTTGATGAATTCAGTGCTTCAAGCTCTAATAATCTTCATTTTTTCTTGCACATACTTCTCTACGTGCTCTAGCATATGTATATGTTCGTGTTGTATGACTTTGTGTGAGAAATATAAATAGTAAATACTTGCTTATTTATTTATATATGTAAAAATATTAACATATGTCCGTAGTCGTATATATGTTGCAGGCTGATAGTGAAACATATTACGTGAAAGGCCATTCCGAGTATTAGGCCAAATGACTAAAATTTCAATCATTAGATGTAATGACTCACATTTGGGCGTTCATATTACGTTAGTTCCCAAAGGTAACCTAACCTTACGACTGAGTGAATTAGTCATTTCTTGTAATGCATGAAATCTTTACGCATTTCAAGTAATGTCTACTATAAACGCATATGCTCGAACATATACTATACGTATATACTTAAGTGCACATATATGTGAACGAAGGCTATACATATGTCTCCTCTCACATCAATACACGCGTTAAACCAATCACATGACGAATCAGTTGTGCTGCAGGTTGAAACACAAATGTAAGTCGACCCAGGAGGAAGACATTCATGATAATTGTAGCATATGACACGTAACATGTAACATTGTTTTAGATGGCAATACATTTATTGTTGCTGTCGTTCTCCATAAATGCGAATCAATATTACGCGCTGTCCAGATGGTGGGTTGTCACGATCTTATATTACCTTTCTCTGCCTCGGTCCCTTGTCTAAGTAAGTATTTTATGGCCGAATATTGTTATGGCCGCTGTAAAAGACACGTGATGTCAGAGGCTTTGTAATATATAAAAGACAAACTCTAAGATAGCACGCGTATTGTCACAGCTCGCTGAGAAGAACAAGTTTCCACTGGCTTCTAAGTAACACAGAACGCGGCCACACTTTATTTTCGAACGCCAGTTCACCCACAAAGGTCACAGGTCGTAGATGTTCGTGCGAGCAACTGGCTTCAAAATTGTCAGTGTAAATTTTTCTTGGGAGAGACGCAAAAATGAAATTCTTTCAGAAAATTCTATTTATCCTCATCAGTAAGTACTCACTATTATAGATAAAATTTATGTGTGGCTGAAACTTTTCTGAATCAGTGTTGTTGGAAGATATATTAATGATACATTGGACGCAAATCTAGCGACACAATTGCTTAGGACGCCGTATGGTTGTGTACCTCTGTGTATGAGCGCATGGAGACACTGTGTTCACTGGACGCTGGTATTATGTACACTAACGTTGTGAGGAAAATTTAATGCTGCAACCGCCAGACTTAAGCTTGATACCGGACGGTCGAAATAATATAAAAAATGTGTAACAAAAATTGCGATTGAAGGACGGACGAAAATAAAATCAAAAGAAGTTCCAAGGAGTTCCTGGCCTGCCCAGGGATGGGCAAGTCAACCATCCCTTGACTGACGCTTGCCTTGCAAAACAAAGCGAGACTAAAATAGGCCGCTCAGATGGGAGGGGCACTGAGGCTGAAACTTTAAAACATTGCCTCCGCTCATGGCAAAAGTTTTAACGTTATTGCTCGGCCCATCCGAATTTCATTTTTGTATGAATTTTCCTGATTTCAATGCTCTGAGGTCAGAGTCATGATGCCAGTATATCTGTCGCTGGAAGTATGATTTATTAATTTTAGTTTCAGTGTTATGATATATATGAGCCGTGCCATAAGTGTTGTGCACTTTGTTCGCCGAACACATTAAAATGATCTTTTCACTGATCGTTAAGAACACGTGTACATGTACGCATGTACTGATTCAAGAGGCTGGGGAAAAAAGTCAAAGTACAGCACCGTCATCATTGCCACATCATCAAGCCGGGTATTTATTGACTCAAGAGTCTGGGGAAGAAAATCAAAGTACAGCAACGTCATCAAGCCGGGTATTTATTGACTCAGGAGTCTGGGAAAAAAATGTAGAGTAAAACAACATTACCATTGCATTGCAGGTATGATATCTACCTCTACCTCGGAAATGATTTCCCTGCTTGAAGAAGGCTTCGAATGTGAAGACCAGGTTTTTGACTTACACCACTCAAGCATCACCGATGATACCGACGACTCTTTCTATCCGAGAGATCTGAGCATTAGGGGCAGTGAGCCTAAGTCAAAGGACGTCATCTTCAAACTGTTCACGAGGTAACTACCCAAGGAAAGAACTTAATTTTTGTTTGCTTAAAAAACAGCTTTCCGTTCCCAGCGCATTTCACCTTGTTTGCCTCCCGATTCAGTATTTAGGCAAACCCGATTCACATTATGTTTAAAATATAAAATAAGGAAGGTGTTTATCCTTTGATGATGATACGTAGACGTTTGTACAAATGTACTGCACAGCCCATGCTATTACACATCTGAAATTTATGATTGCTTATACGTGACCAATACGTGGCAGAATTTTTAGTTCAATATTTCTTTAAAATAAATTCTTCCAAAAACTCTTAATTAACGTGTTATTCCAAAACACCTTCTAACCTCTTTGCACATACATTTTTAAGACTAGAAGCCCATTTAAGGATTTCTTCAATTGTATTCAAGAGTAATACAAAAGTATGAATTATTTTGAGAGTAACTGTAGGTTATTAACTCAGAATTTCACATTGAATTGTATTGAGTATCTAATGCCCTAGCCCTCACTAACGCTTCATCAAATTCACGCATTGCCTATCATTGTGTGTTGGTCTCTCCCACTCAGGAAAAATCCAGACTGCCCTGATTTCTTGACAGTCGACTCTCCAGAAAGCGTCCGAGACTCACACTACGACTCCTCCATGGGACTCGTCGCCATCGTACACGGGTACTCGCCGTTAAATGCTCCTAATGACTTCGCTTACGCAATGAAGGACGAACTGCTAAGAAAGGTGCTTAATTACTGATCAGTTTTACCCGTTGAAATTCATGATTCATGGGATGCTTGACTCATTGAAATTTACCCATCATCATGAACTTCACTCCTGTGTTATAGTAATTAGGAATAGCTGTATGATGAGCGTGTAACATGACGTGAAGCAGTATAGGGTACAAAAAGTTTCACAAATTACTAAATGTCTTTTCAATGTTCGTTTCACATGAAGAATGCTCAATTATTTTGCCCTCATTCTTTGCCACTTTTGATCCCGTGGTAACAGGTATTCTCTCTTTTTCGTAATCATGTTTGGCTATTACATTCCTCTTTTTCTTGATGCTCGTGAGAATGTCTCTATTCAATTATATTAGGACATTAGTTTAACTACATACAACCGAATGCAAATATCTTAGATCACTCGATTATGATTGTTTTCACGTCAATGATCGGTCATTTTAAGAGTACATGCGGAGAACATGCCAGTGACTCTATTTCATAAGTTAAAAGTGTATATAGCCTCGCTTTGCTAGCATGGCAGTACTTTTCAGTCAGAACTCCGTTCCCAATTCGGACTTCTTGAACGTAAACTCACAATACGACGTCCATGTCATCTGTCATATTCATCTCTTCAGGACTGGTCAAAAATGATACCAGGGCGCCTGTGAATGTTTCGAAGTGATTTGAGTTTCGAATGAAAAGACCCAATTGGAAAAAAATAATATTTTATTGTCTCATAAATACCGGAATGTGATTCTTTCGTCTTTGAATGGCCTAAAAAATTGAGTTTCTAAATTATTAATTTAGGTCAAACTGGAGAAATTATATTCTGTTTTGCACACATTTTTCAGTTAATGAAGGTGATGCGGAAAGGAAATCTTAATAATGTTGAATTTCAGCGTTTTTAGCCTTGGTTTATTTTAACGTATTTTTTCCATAATTTCCGAATATTTGTTGAAAATGAGTCAAGGTTCATTCGATCAAATTGAATGTTTTTAGACTTTTTCTTTTTCACCTTGACAACTTTCCGAACGAAAAAGATATTTATGATCTTATTTATTTATTAATTCATTATGTTTCACCATGCCGTCCCCGATGACAGAAGCTGAGAGCTGCTAATTCTTGTCGCGTGAGATGCAGTCATTCAGCCCGTAGCTTCACAATGAGGTACACAAATTTCCAGTTTTTGGTTTCCGAATTCGACGGAAAGCAGACATTTTCCGTACGCTTGGTGACAGGAGGACATCAATGTGGTTGTGATGCTGTGGGAGGCGCTGTGCAACGGCCTCTACGGCCCCGCTGTGGAGAACGTCGGCTTTGCAGGAGCCCAACTCTCCCTCCTCCTCAACTCCATTGAGGTGAACCAACGACCGCCCCGGTCTCGAATATTCAGGGACGATCTGATCATTCGTTTCTCTTTCGGAAAATCCGTTCAATGTTTGTTAGTAGGCTTCTAATTAAACACGTCTACACCCGGTAGATGTATCATAGTTATATTCAAAGGTTCGAATCTTGCCAATGACTTATGCACTTGTATGAAACAAAATTTTAAATTTTTTTTATTAAAAAATGAAGTGTCGAATAAAGGAATTGTAGATTAAGTTTGCTGCTTCACATTTAGCTTACGATTTTGAAAAATGGTATATATCAATCATCTCTGGAGCACTTTACAATGGTATAAATGAAGCGACAGCCCCAGAATCGGGCAAATCCGCAAGAACCTCTTCAAGTATTTCCTCATACTATGTAGTCTTGTTGGATGTTCAACTTGAGTTGTACTTCAAATTTTGTCTCCCGTCAAAATTAAGTCAGGAGCACATGTTTCCAGTGCCTGCAGCTGGTAATTTTAAATACAACTCACATCGTGCGTGTAAAAAAACGGCTTACAACGAGAACCACCGGCACTGTTGCACCAGAATACACAGCGTGCTGCTGCTGTACCTCGGCATTGTGATGCACACCCACCAAACGATGTGAATAATTTACTACCACTAGTACTAAATCAGCTGGAAATGAAAGATTACGCGAGAATTAGCCTCCGTATTGCTGAAATAGAACGAGGTGGTGCCAGCACGAGGACTACCGCAATGTCCTCGTTGCAGGTGACGTCAGGGCTGGACCGCGGCGGTGTTCACCTGGTCGGCTTCAGCCTGGGTGCCCACGTGGCAGGGGAGGCAGGGGCCCTCACCCCTGGGCTGGGGCGCATCACCGGTAAGCCTAATCGTGCCCTGCAAATTGATGTCATTTTTAGACCTCATCACTAGAGCTGAGTATGTAGTGTGCTTACGAGCTGGCCTCCCGTTCTCATTACGAGAAAATGCGTATCTCGAATAAATTTTGCTGCACCGTGTAAATTGGCTGGACTTTGAGACCTTTTTAGAAGAGCTGAGTAATGTAATGTACTAACGAGCTGGCTTTCTGTATTCAAGACGGTGTGGCAGCAGAGGATGCACTGAGATTTTATTATGTGGTGTGCGATCGTCTTTCTGAATCGCATTATAGATGGCCACGATAAATGCAGAGTTCGTAACCTTCTTCACGGTACCATTTTTACAATACATCGAACGAATAAAATCGACCTGCATTTCCTCAGGCTTAGACCCGGCTGGTCCTATGTTCATGAATCGAGAACCTTCCGGTCGCCTGGACAGTTCCGATGCGCTCTTCGTAGACGTCATCCACACGGACTCAGGCTCCCTGTTGTCCGGCCACTTCGGGTTCGTTGGCAACCTCGGCCACGCAGACTTCTACCCCAACGGGGGGAGCAGAATGAGGGGCTGCAAAGGGACGTTTTCGACAGCTGTGGACCTCATTTCGGGGGATGAAGAAGGTGAGCAGGGCAACAGGGTGTCAACGAAATGCCTCTCTCATTTCAGGTAGTGATCATGAACTTCGAAATGTTCGTAGCAAATTATGTAATACGGGATGAAAACCATGTTTAAACTATGATCAACCACATTTTAAAGAGGATTCAAACTTCCGCTAAGTAGGGAAATAAGGATGTTTAATTTTGGATATTTCTTTAAAAGATGCGAATGAAAGAAGTTATTTCTTTTGTGGGTAGTATTGTAGGAATTGCAGCCACTCCAAGGCGCTATACCCATTGTCTTCCGAGACAGAAGGATGCCGACGATTTGTATTGTTAGCTTGAAAAAAAAAATACCGATTTCTTTTCATGTGACCATTTTCCGAGCGACACACGGTGTTGTCAATGCGAAGTAACGAGTGCACTGAAGATTGAATTGTAAGTTAGCGGGAGTCCACACAGCTCATAGGTTTGTAATACGTTCGTCTGATTCTTAGCTTTTCATTATTACTCCGCTATACTTTCACGATTTTAATGCTTTAAGTTTCTACGTATGAAGTGGAACAGGACGGCAAATGAAACTGGAACATAATGTTAACAGCTCTGATTTATCTAAATGCAAAGGGCATCTACTTCCTAAGAACTGCAATGATGACGAAGCTTTTCCTCGATGTTCATTCGATTTCAATTTCAACTCATACAGTTAGGATTAATTCCAGTAGATCAATTTTTTTTCCATTTAGTCATCATCTCACTGCCTAATTTGTGCAGTGCAATCACTGATACATTCTTATCACGCTCCATATTTCTTCTACACTTGTAATGACCCGTTATTTAGGCATAGAAATTCTTCCAAAGTGACTTAGGAGGGAAGAGTAAAACAAGGTTTTCCCCGGAGCCCCAGAAGCGGCCGAGGTGGAGGCGTGCAGCCACTCCAGAGCCCGGCAGTATTTCATCGAGAGCATCAACTCGCCGGCCGCTCTCGCCTACCGATGTTCCGACTACGAAACTTTTCAGGTCTGTGTTACATTGAAGAACATGCTTAATTTAATATAAATAGACATTTATGAGTAGCATGATAGATAGTTTTAAATGGTTTCTGTTCCAGATACACGTATATTACATGGTTGTAGATAAAGATGTATATGTAGTTATAGATCATTTAAAATATCGGAGATCATTCAGAAAAAATTGCATATGCGTCGCGTTACTCAGAATTGTGATGTATCTTTCATGTAAACCTTGATGGACATTTTTCAAGTCGGAATTGACGATATTCACGGGACTGTTATCAATTAAGTTTAAATCGTTGCTTCTGTGAACTGAATGATTAAGCTATGATAACAGTTCAGATTCAGAAACATTGATTGATCATCTAATTCAGAGCTAGCGAATACCTCGTGAGTCGCCTTGAAATTCTAGTGGCTTCAGGAAGCTGTACTACCTACACATTAAGGTTCATTTAGTTTTGTTCCTAACGTCGAGGTATCCCATCCTATGCCATGTATAAATTTGGTTGTGAATTCAGACATAAGATAATGTATGCAAAGTAAACTCTCCCACAATAATTTTAATAATTCACGAACCAGAAGAGTGCGAAAAATTAGTTGCGCAGCAATACTTCATAAATGTTTTTTTTCAGTAATGCTCAAATTTTCAAATTCCTGACGACCTCAGTGACGCACTACAGCCCAATATGCTAGAAACGCATTAGAAAAATTTCAACACTGGCAACGACTCTGTAAAATTTCACCAAGTTAATCATAATAGAAAGATTAGCTTACCCACTCACAGCTGCTGGTTTTGTTTCTAAGTTTTTTGCACTATGTATGCATTGTAATACGACATACAGGTATCTATGCTTTAATATAATACCCCAGGGTTATATATGAGTTTTTGGAAAATTTCCTGTATTACCCAGGATAAGTACATATCTAGACTCTATAATAGTACGCAAGTTTGTATTTTTTGTCCGTTACCATTTATTTATGCATTGAAGAAATTTTTGGGAGAAAATTCACGGATACAGATTCTCAGGTAAATATTCCCCATCGGTGGGACTATATCAGAAAAAGAAGTCCGAATCAGTGATATTGCATATCAATTATTTCACTTGAGATTTCTCGTCATTTTTGGCAGCATGGTGACCTAACGATATTATAATAACATGGGACCAGGACAGAGTCGGTTGGGACGTATGTTGAGTCCGTAATTCTTGATGATATCGCAAGAGTCTTGCGAATAACGGTCTTAGATAAACAGTAGATATTCAACAAAAACTTAAAATTGATTCGATAAATTTCAATTTTTTGCAGCTAGATTCTAATAGAAAAAGTGGGTCAGAAAATTAGGTAACAGGAAAAGTTTCCCAGACCTTTCCAACCCTAAAAAGCACGTCACGAGTATGGGTGCATTGTCAGAAAGATGAGGAATACTAAGGAAATTATCCTTAGAGTGAAGAAAACTACATTAAAATCACGAACAAGCGTGAGGCTAACTAATCAGACAGCAGGTAGCTGCTGAGGTTGTTCTCAAAGGCTGCCGTGCTAATGGTGCCCGAATTGTGGCTGACTTGAGGAGGTCAAACGATGGAACCGACGCAAGAGTTGTTATCTGGAACGGTAGCAATTATATAACAGCTGAAACTTTTGACACCACTAATGGTAACAATGTTATAACAGCGAAATTTTTTTGATCCCAGTAGTGGGACTAATGATATCACTATTAAAAAAATTGATCATAGTAGCGGTAGAAATGATATAAGTGTCGAAAATCCTTTTCCGAGCAATGCCAAAAATTACATACAAGACGCAAATATCATTAGTTCTACTACGTGCTCTCGCTTCAGAACGTATTGTAGGTAAGTAAACTATTAATTAGATGGAAATTTTATTTCACATTCAAAGATAACATGGAGAAACAGAATTAGCGAACAACAAACAATTGCATCTTTTTACTAATCACCGGAGAACAGGTTTACGGATACAGAATTTTCTACAACGTTACAGTGAAACTCCATTTCTCAACGAAAGGAAAATTAATACTACTTCATAAACTTCATAGGACATTAGAGACTATAAGCACATATTTTTTGACAATCTGTAATACGAACTTCATGAGCACCGCCGTCTTGCAGAAAGGATCATGTGAGGACGCGGCAGCCAACGCCATGGGGTATCCCGCATCGTCTGCTGTGCACGGAACTTTCTTTTGCGATACGCAGGTAAGGCGTGAACAAGAAAACTGTTCTGAGCCAAAAAAGAGAAATGATCATTTCCCTATCTCAGATTTAGCCTCAAGTTCACAATTTAAATTGGGGGAAATTTATTAAAATAATCCGTTTCTTTTCACGAGTTGTTTTTTTATTTAGCTTACATTCGACGTTTTTAGAAGCAATGCAGTAAGCCTAGTTCAGTTTTTTTAGTGTCAAACACTTTCGTGCGTTATTATTTAAATACAGTAACATGTAGTAGAAGTATTTTTCTGTAGGTGTTAAAATATTCGCGATGATTGCAGATGGAACAGATTTTAAATTCAGCAATATAACAGTTTGCCCTGTAAGAACTCTTTGGTAATTTTGAAAAGGAAGAAATACTCCAGCGATGACTACTAACTAAAACCCTCGCCAGAATCTGTATATGCAAATAATAGCTGCCACGTAATATGTTTGCATTCATGTGGGAAAAGATTTCCGAGTTACACACTCGCTAAAATCAAGTCCGATTGAGCGTTGAATTCAAGGCGCTGGCAGCGGCAGCGAGGCTTGTAGTGTTCGCGTCTTCCGAATTACTAACAGAGCACGCAATGTATCCGCATTTTTAAAATTTTTCCTAGCAATTTTGACATTAAAAATTCTCGTTTGTGCTACAGCGAGAAAAATTCGCATCCCATTCATTATATGTGAGTTGATTTGTCTCTATTTCGATAGCATTTTAAAACCATGGGAAGTTCATAAGTGAAAATCTTGTGTTCTAAGCGAAATGTCGCTCTCGGATGTACCGAAATATTTCTCGTGAGGTTACTATGAGGATATTGTACGATGTTTTTATCACGTCCAATTGTACTCCTATACTCATGGACTATCCACGATTACATAATATCATAACATTCAAAGAAGTACACGAAAAGGTATGACATGTAAAAGGAGACGAAGACATCATTACAAGTACATTAGTCACAGGAAAGAGAAACGACTCAAGGATGAGAGCAAACATGTCAATTTTCGCTGGACTCCGCAACGTGTGACCAGGTGTCTGGCCTTCCAACCTGGAAGTTCTGTGCGTGCTTGAAAATAATTCTAATTTTTTCGGTATAGTCGACAGAGTTTGAGAATTCAGGGCTGTCTGTGCACGCTACAGGAAGAGGGGTTGTCCCCAAGGCTAAAATTTGGAACGATATGTCAGTCCAAATTAAATTGTGATTTCTGTTAACCAGACTACAACTCCCAGCAGTTAACCAAAATCTTTCATTATGATCTTAATGCAGACTTCTCACAATCTCATCACGTTGTCTTAGCATTTTCGTATTCTGTAGACGTAGACTTCAAATTTTGCACGCCCATCAGAATACCTTCCCTACTTTCTATTCTTTTTACACCCCGTTAGCATTTCATATCTCAACAGAGCAAGTCGCCCTACCTGTCACGGCAAGTGGTCGTGAGGGGCAGGGTGCGGCTAAAGGGGGCACTGAAGACACTTTCCGGCCATCTGACTCTCGTGCTCAGAACCCTGGACGGTCCTTCGCTCCACAGGTCTTCCAGGAGGTGAGCAATCAACACGGCACACGAGAGGTGGACAATGATGAACGTCATTGAAGCAGGGAATGAGTGGTGCGATACACTGGAGGAGCAGAGCTGTGCGATGCAGTGTGGCACAGAACGATATGTGGGCTGTAATGCGGTGGAATAGAAAACAGTATGATACACTGGAGGAGCAGAGCTGTGCGATACAATGCGGCACAGAACGATATGTGGGCTGTAATGCAGTAGAATAGAAAACAGTGCGATGCACTGGAGGGAAACTATGCGATACAGCAAGGGCATAGAACGCAAAATGAATACAATTGAAACAGGACTGGCACAACACAGCGACGGTACAAAATGATACAATGCAGTGGAGGTAGGAAACGCCTCAATGCAGTGACACCAGAGAACGATACAATGCAGAAGAGGTGGTGAACAATAAGATAGGAATTAGATGCTTAAGAGAACAGAAATGAAATTATGATTAGCCATGTAGCACATGCCAGACTGTGAAAATTCACAAGCAAAACTAAATGAAATACATTGCATGAACTAAATTCAAATGTAAGGTATATTAATTCTACTGAAATGATGTTAAGTTAGCAGTTACTGAAGCAAACCTGCACTTCACATGTAAATAGTTAAAAACTTGATTTAATCATTTTGTTCTGAATCACAACCTTTAATTCAATTCCCTACACCAGAGTGATGTTCATAAATACGACATTACTGCACACACTATTGATTTTGAGTTATTTTCACGAAAAGAGTGTGATAACAATTTAATTTTGATAAAAGCCTGAGATGATGCTGTCTTATCAGGATCTATTGCAGCAGTCTTATCATATAACCCTACTTGTTCACCATTATTTTGAACGATTTGCCAATTACGAATGTCTCCTTGTGTGTTAGTCTATCGCTGTGTTAAATCGTTCTAATATCTATCGGCAGAAAAATACTTTATTTGTTATAATTTCTTAAAAGCATATCTACCCATAGATCTCTGCTTTTGTACCCAATATTCGTTTATGTGCAACTAAGAGAGACAGTTAAAAGTCTTAAAAAAATGAATGTGAGCGTAGTAGGGTTCACAGAAATGCACGGAGATCGTAAGTCCAGCGGAACATTCTTAATGATGAAACAATGCCGCTTCTACGAAAAAAATATAATTTAGACGTTCTTAAAACAGTCTTCAAAAGCGATGAGACCGGAATTGAGGTCCGGATTCTCTATTTCAAACTTTCGTTTAACGTTTAATATTCTACAAAGTCGATGCTAAGGTTGGAGCATTGCAATTTAAAACTGAATCTCGTAGCAATTACCTGAGCAATAGAGTGTGAGCCCACCGAAGTGTACAGTAATCCCTGTTATGCCTACGGGTTACAATCTACCTATAAGATATATCTCCGTTGTTTTGGCAAAAATTTAATCCTTGTTGTACTTCTTTAATCGTAATATACTAATATTTTTCAAATCTGTTTTATTCGATCAAGGTTTCATTCGCGTAAAATTGTTTTACAAAATTATATATTAAAATCATTTAAATTTTACACAGATTGTATCTGGCGTACTGAACATACAGGTATGCCACAACGTGAATGGAATAAAATGACTATTTCCACTAGGTCTAGATTTAAAAATTCTTAGTTCTAAACAAGATCATCAACATAATCTTTTCTGGTTATCTTGAGACTGAATAATAAAGCGAATGCTCCACTAATTACAAACTTAAAATCAATGACATAGTTAGTACGGAGTGATATAGGAAAACTGGTCGAGGGTTTCAAAAAATTAAAGTTACCTTGTTACTGTACTCCAGAGTTACACTGCACATACAGGATATCTCACAAAAGTGTGTTCTTTAGTTTAGTATCCATGTATTGATACTCTCGTACCTACCTTCGTACCGTTCCGTCACGCCTCGCCACTTTTCAAGTGAAATTTCAGATCTCGAACGAAGTATCCTGTATTCGGGTTGCATGTTTTGCTATAAAAAGCCAGTCTTCGCGGCACATTATAAGCTTCACCAATAGAATTCAGACTACTTGTATAATCAAGAGGAAAATTGCTTTTAAAATCAGACTATCTCTGCCCTGAACCTTTAAGTTCTGTTCAACATTAGAGAGGAACACTTCTCATGGGCTGGTTTATCTAAAGTTTGTTGATCTAAATTTCCATAAAATTTTCACGGGTCCTGCTACTAGCAATAATTCGCACAATATTATAACGCAGGAGTAGAAAGAACGTATCATGAATTCAGCATACAGACTGAGACACGGATTTAACGAAACCAAATGAACTAAATTCGATTTGATATTAGGCGAAATATTGATATTCTAAAGTTGGTCGTACAACTTTATGAGACGCCAACTACAGCTATTTACAGGCGCCCCAACTGATGATGAGTCTTCACCCGTTGTACTGCAGTATCGTCTTCTGAAGACGGAAGGCTGCCGACGCTAACCGTGTTACGGGTTAAAAAGTAACCACACATTGCAAATACGTACTTTCAGATGGTCTTTGTTCCACTTTTCGAACGTGCATGAACTGAGCTATAAAGTGCCGAACATTTTTTTTTGCATCGCCCTCTATAACGCAAGGTAGTCTATTTATTTTCAATTCTCATTTGCAGGATACATCGCTTCAACGAGCGCTCCTCTTTCTCGGCATCCTTCGCTGTGCCCATCACGAGGGACGTTACAACTGCGCTGCTCTTTGTCCGACTCGTGAAGGTGCGTCTGCCCTTCACGAGCCTCGCAGATTTAGAGCACACGAGCCTAATCACCGCGCTCGTTATCACGGACGTCCGTAAAAATAGGTGAGTGAAAAAATACTTCTTTTGTTCCGCAGGTTCTTCCAACGAAACTTTCTGGGAATGTTAATTTCTTTGAAGACGCATCTGAAAGTAGCATCGTTCTGGCTGTGGCTTCTCGATAATCAGTGAGGCTGGGATTTTTCTTCCTTCGAATTTCTGGGAGTGATTTACAAATTTGATTCGACTCGATTGCAGCTGCTTTTCAATTTCGTGTCTGTATGTTTTTACCCCGCGTTAATAGAAGTAATGATCGATCTGAGCTTTGATGTTTTCTTAGTGACAAAATTACCTTCATTTAAGGGGTAGATTTTTTCTGTAAACGAACACTTTTTGGAGACAGGTTTCCTATTCTGTAAATGGTCACTTTTAGGCTAAATAATTTGAAATGTGTACATCTACCTATCATAATAGAATTAATTGCTTACAGTAACATGTATCATACATTTGTGACTCTGGTAAGTAAATCTGAGACAGTGAGAAATACATGTCTCATGAAACTCTCATAGGAAATAATAAAGTCTGAGACAGTGAGAAATACATGCATCATGAAACTCTTATGAGAAATGATAACAATTTCAAATTCAAAGGGCATATGTTAGGTAAGGATACGACGATCTGACTATACATTTCCCAACTCCCAAAAATATTTTTCTTCCCACCAGGACGCTATACTCGTGTCCTGTGCAGCTCCAACATGGCTTCGACGTTCCGGTCTCTCTCAGAAATTTTCCTTGTCCTTGAAAAAAAGGAGTGTATCTGATGCCTTATAATACCGTGAGCTGAGTGTCATTAGAACCTTACTCAGTAATTATTCATTCCGCATTCATGAGACGTTCGGCGTATAATCTTGTAGCGAGATTTCGGGCATAAACTTTAATTTCAAACATTCCTTCTTTTTTGATACGGTAAAATACCACTCGTCACAACTATTTATGTGCTTAAATATTCCTCCGTAAATCCTGAGCTTCTTTAATGATACAGATTTTATTTCCAATTGTTTATTCCATATTGCCTCATCTGGCTTCGTTGAAGACTTTACTCACGCGGAATTAACTCCGAATCATTGAAACACAACCAAAATTACGTTCGAGATATTGAAGCGACCAGTTCAGGTTGTCCAGTTCGTCGCAAGATAAGAAACGAGGTTGGAAATTCCCAGGACCCAGAAGCAAGAAACAGGAGAGGGAAGCTGGCCTGACGTGTTCTGGTTGAGTTGTCTGATAGCTAAAGCTGGTGTAGTGCTGATCTACGAATCTGTTGATCTACTTGGCGGTAGGATTTTTGTTCAAGGCAATTGAGTGTTATGCCCTGGCCTCAATTGTTTCAAAATGGTGTATAATGCCAATTATTCCTGCAAAATTTTACTTTTGTATTGTTTTGTACGCATGTTACATTTATTACCGGAATTGTGGATTTATTTAATTTTTAAGACTCGAATCGAAATAAAAAGGATTTAAGTTAGATGTAGAGTTTCAATTTTTTGTAGGATTAGTTGAATGAATGAACTTAATCAAATTTGACATACATGATTCACTATACAGGGTGGTTAAAAAATGAACGAAACAAGAATTTGAATTGATATAACTAAAAAATACTAACGTAGTGATTTTTCGTTATAATTTATCGACAACTATACGGTATCTACGATACTGACGCTTCCCACATAAGGAATACAGTTTGAAACAAATATTATTCTGTTCAATAGTTATTCTGCCAAGTCCTCGTAATATACAGTTAGCAGAGCAAATCGTTTTGGGGTAAAGAATTTTTTACAATGTGAAAGTCACAAATCAGTACAAAATACTTTCAGCAAAGTTTTCGCGATAGGCTATCGCCGACCAAGTCGTCTATGAGGAGCAATGTTAACAAGTACCACATTGAAGGAACTAGTTCAGACTTAAACAAAGGTCACTCAGGTCGAAAAAGGTCAAAATTAAGTTTGTTGAAATTGCTCAATGTAGGCTTCTAGAAAATCCAAGAATCTCAGGCGGGAAAAATGACTTGAACATTGATAGAAATACAGGATGTTATAAAGGATTATTGAGTCAAGTTTTCCCTAACAGGAATTCAAATTTTATGATTGTGCGCAAGCATAATTTTGACACCGTTCACTGTGATCATTATTGCATCGATACTTATGAATGTATTTTTTCTTTTCACTAATTTCGTAAAAAAATTGGGCTAACACAATGACAATTAAAAAAGACAGAACGTTACTATTTTTATGATACATCAATTCAAATCTGGGTTACATATTTTAACCTACCTATTATATGTAAGAGAAGAATGTGTTAGAGGGCGCTGCTGTGGTCATGAGAACCTTGTAAAACACTGGACGCTCTATCAAGTCTAGGGTCAAATATTTGTCAATTCAGAACTCTGGCACTGAACCCTGTTTTGAAGCTATTTCCATCATTCAGCAACGTATATCCACAGTTTTTTTAAGAAACTACGTCTCATAATTGTTTTATGTGATGGTAAAGAATAAAAATATTAATTATGCTTTACTTGTCGTTTTGTTGTATAGGATTAAATCACATTCTCAATAAAAAAAATTCTTTAGATACTTTCGTGAGTGCATCGGATATGCATTGTTCAACTAAGCATTTCATGCATAACATGAACATGCTCTGAAGAGAAAGAATTAGGCTGCAATGCCGGCGATCAAAACTGGGAAGCTTTCTGGTCTGACGCCCAAGTTATCAGCCTGGTTCTGGCTTCATTTTTTCATCTTCAAAGGAATGCTTGTTAACTGAGCAATTTTACAAAGTCGCTTTGAAGGATCAGACACAGCATCGGCCACCTTTTATACCTTTCCTACCTGAAGGGAGAGTATTCTAACCGTAAATGCTCCTGATTAGGAAAAACTAGCAGACGCACCCCGCCAAAAATGGCGGGAGAAGTAATGTTAATTTCTTACGATGCCCTCTTATTTACGGTAACTCTGACGTGGAATGGTGTTATTATCCGTATCACTGATACGAACTGTCTTATCTGACAGTTTCGCTAAGAGGTTAGGAATACATGTCGGGAATTTTTTCCAACCTAAATCCTTAAAATGTGACAGAAAGAAGGACCTACGGACCAAGCAAGCAACACAGGGCTAACATTATACAGGGTGTTCCACAAAAAAGTACATCGGAGTTCGAATTGATATGATTGCTGAAATATTATAGCTAATTCAATTCTGTAACAAACATGCTATTCAACTGTTTGAACCTGTTATTCGAACAGGTATTTAGGCTACCAGTTTCATGGATAAAAAAATAATATTTCCGCAGTCATATCAATTCGAACTCCGATGTACTTTTTTTGTGGGACACCCCGTATAGTGGGATGGTCGCATGCTGGTCAATAATTTCCATAGCACCTGCATGTCGCTTTCCAAAAATGAATAGCCCATTGTGATCCAAGTCTACCTGCAGGATTTGAATTTTTTTCGCTTGCTGCCAGCTGACAGGCGGTGCGGTGACACCCTAGTACGTAGGGATGCTGGGAAGCCGAGCTTTCCTGTGAAAATTATCGTCCTCCTTGTTGCCAAAAATGACGGGAACTCTCTTGTAAAGTAATGTAATTTTCTGTATCCCTGATCCGGGCTGCCTTCCCCTGAATATGATCTCGCAGATTAAGAACGCGTACTCAAGAACATGGACCCATGAATTTTTGCTACCTAACTCATTCTGCGCGTAAATAAATGGTCCCATGCAAATACAAATACATTTTATCTTGACACATCTTTAGATAGCACCAGACCGCCCGTAATCCGTTGAGTTACTGTTATCAAGTCCCCATTGAGCCTCTAATGTTTCTTTTTTATTTCTTAACAATTATGCAAAGCCAAAGAAAATAATTCATTCGCTTCATTCCTAAGGAGCTGTAACCATGACACGAAGGAAAAACCCTAATTTAATTATTGAGAGATGAGTTCTGAATATCTGCTCTATGTTATTACTGAAGTGTGTACACGGTTACAAATTAACAAAATAAAATTCTCAGAGTGTTTGCAACATCTCCCTATCCCACTATCCTATAGTAGTGGCCCAGTGCCGCTTGGTTGGTTGGTCCGTCCGTCGTCTCGTTGTCACGCTCTTCAGGATTTATTTGGGAGAAAACTTCCGGGTTTGAATCCCTAATCAGCGAGACTGTCAGAGGCGGCAGTCCGTATCAGTGATACTAAAAGTAACATTATTTCATGTTAGATTTACCGTAATTAAGAGGGCTTTTTAAGGAATGAACGTCCATTTTTGGCAGGCGCGTCTACCAGTACCGATTACAAGGAAACGACACTTCAGTCACCAACTAAAGTTTTGACCAGTCATTTGACCTAGGAAAAATCGATTCCAAAGTGATACTGTGGTGAAATTTATGTATTATTTATGCCTGTAAAGACACTGATTAAAAAACAGACACTACTTTGAAAAAATAAATCGGAAAATTGTAAATAAAGATATGTCCCTGGTCTTGAACAAAAAATGCATAAAAGAAAATACTGATATAAATGCACTTCTCTTATTTCAGCTGAGAAATAGGGTACACAGCTCACATTTAAGGCCTCGCCATTTTATTTTATTTTATTTGAACCTTAATTTGATAACATATTGTTAGTTATTCATACGTACTACAATTACTGCACCTGCTAGCGTGAATTCAGGAGTCAGCGTATTTAGTCGTTCAATAATGTCATTACTTAATCCGGTCTCAGCCATCATTCGCATCGAAAATACATAGCTGGACACAATGTTTTCATGGAAGATTTTTTAAGCTAGCGACTTTCTTAGAGCTTCTTTAGCCCTCGTATTCGGAAGTGGACGTACCTGGTCGCTCTTCAGTTTGTTCTGTTGATAGCTCATCAACACCAAGAAGTCTACTTCTCTCCTTCCTGCATTTTCGATGAATATCAATGAATATTTTCGAATTAACAATCCTAAAATCGGATGCTAGTAAGCTAAATAATAAATTCACATAATCTATATTTTATTTTAGATATAAGATGTATCAAAGCTTGTATTCTAAAATGAATTTTGATCGTACGATAGTCCAATGGCTTCTACAGTACATACGTATCACGTTTCAGCCAAAAAAACATGAAGCATGCAGAATTAAAATGAATATAGGGGAAAAATTTTACGTTAACATCAGGAATGAGTTATAGTAGTGCGACAGAAATGAATGTTGCCATTTATTGTCTGTGTTTTTAATAGGATTATGCTACAGTTGTCACGGAGAAACCTTATAATTTTACGCGCCGAACAAAAGAGAGGTCTGCGACTGCCTCGAGAGAGTCATGCCTTATACATCGCTGGCAAATTGCAATAGATTAAAGGGATTTTCTGAGAGCAATTTCAGGAAAATTTTCGCCTCCGTAAATCACTGATTTTTGTCAAAGAGAACATTTTGCAATGTGCTAACATTTGGCTCAGCTCAGGTATGTTGATTTTATGTATAAATTTTTCGTCCCTGTCAATGCGACTGACAGGGTAATGAAATCACGTTGTGGTTGCAGGTTTACATTTAACTATAGTCAGCCATGACAGCAGAACTCTTAAGTTCTACGTTTATTGTTTATGTAAAGATATTATTAGAAAAATGATAAAACAATGAATTTTTCAGTGTACTTTGCTTTTTCCGTTTAATACGATTAAACACCACTCTCAATAAAGAAAAAACTCTAGGTACCTCTGTGTATACCTCGGGCTTGCATCGTTCAAGGTATGCATTTCCTGTATTATATGAATATTCTATAGTGAATTGCAATTACCGTAATTCAGTCGCTCTATCATAATATTCTAATTCGATACATAAATTATTAACGTGACTTTCACGGATTACCGACTGCACAAGTAACATATCATTCACTGGATGTAATATACTACGCATCATTAATTTTTCTTTTAAGTTGATATTCCAGCGAATTTTATCGCATCGTCGTACGTATAATAATATAGTAATATCCTATATATCCATAAACTATACAGAGCAATTAAAAAACACTATTGAACAGACAGTATAGCTAAGTTGTTCACAGGCGGTCTTATTTCTGTTTACGATGACGAAGTAAGAATAATTCCTGGAAATTCGAAGAACATCATATTGTAAAAATGCAGCTTTCGTGTTAAATTTATCCCCTTAAGCAAAAGTTCGTCGGCGTCGCGTCTCGTCGCTGGGCCAGCGTAGAAAAAATTCCATGTAAATGTATTAAAGTTTGCTTCCATTTCGATTGGTTTTGAGGTGCGAATACACGCATTGTCACAACAGCGAAAATAAGAGTTAACTCTAAAACTTTCGAAGTATTCAAAATTTAATTTATCTCCGCCCAAAACTTTTCCAAATCATAACAAAGTCTCCAGTCTGCCCAACAATTTCCGGCAGAGGTAGTCAGGAGCCAGACGAGGGTTGATTAAAGTTTCTCTGATTTACTGGGAGGTGAAGTGGAAGAATTTAATTGCGGGTCCAATGTCACAAAGTTCGAATGAGTTGCCAGGCGGAGCAGTTTATGGACCCATGCTACGGTGCTCCTGAATTGACCCTTTGTCGCTGCAGATGCACCTGGAATATTAATTAAAATTTGTTTTGAGCTCGGGGAAAGAAAGCCAAACGCCACGCTACTTGTGTCCGATTGAAAACTGAGGACATTTTCAGCCTCTGAAAATATTGAATCCTTTGAAGAAAATGTGTGGATCATCGATCAACGAGAGACATCGTGCACGTGTGCTGGGCATTTTTCTGTTTCAAGAACTGTACCAGCCCATGAAAAATACTTCAACCTTTATGAGATTACTGCATAATGCATATTTTGCTTTGAGCTCTTTGTAAATGGTTTTACTTGAACATAAAATCAAAGAAAGTTAAATTCGAAAACCGATGCCCTAAGGATTTTTAAATTGAAAATAACATGCGCATTTACTTACTGCTAAGATGGCTGCACTTCATGATTTAAAAAAAACAATCGTACGAGTAATGTTCTAAGGTGAATGACGTAACGAAATATGAACAGAATATAATCTATGCATAGAAAGCTAAGTGCGTATCCGTATGCACTCGCGAGTCTTAACATCTTTACCTGGCCTTACTCTCCTGAACCAGTCTCTGTTTTTTCCATGAATTATTGCGATATAAATTCTCGGTATTTTTAATTCACGTCGACAAATGCTCAGTAATACAAGCGGCAATACAGATTTCATCATATTTCTGTTCCAGTGATAAAAAATAAAATTTTCATGTGGTGTTGCTAATGGAAAATTACCATATGATATCCTTGAAAATTTGCATCTAATTAATGTCTGCTGTTGCACTTAGGACACTTGATCCATGATATGAAACTCTAGAAGTAAAATTCCCAATACGCAAGTCGCCAGACAACATTCATTTTACACACAAAACTTCAATGGTCGAAGGTCATTTATTAACCATCCTAAATGCATGGCGATTAAAATGCAAAAACAAACCATAGAAGAAGATGCTTGTCGTGATATTTTCATCTTCATTTCGATAAATTTGTCCTGCACAGGTAACTATAACTCTTGAACATCTGTTCATTTTCTCTTTAATACATGTAAACGCATCGAATGCAGTTTGCACACCCGCGCTCCCTGTTGTGCGAAGGCTGTGCTACAGAGAAGCATCGTGAACCTCGATAATGGTATGAGCCCTGGTGACGTGCCTGAACTTCCCTCTGTGTACACCGTAAGTCGCAAGTTCCATCGCTGTCGCATAACTCTCATCGCAAAACAAAGACCGAAGGTTGAAAGCCCCTCTCCCGTGCGGGAGCCTATCTCACTCCTGCTTGCTTGTCTGCCACCTGCAGACCGCCTTCGTCAACGTGGGATGCTCATACTGGCGAGCGAAATGCAAAATGATATCTTTCTTCCTCGAGTTTTTTCATTCCACGTTCGTATATCAAAATTGAAATGCGAGATTGGCTGAAAATCATTAATGACTGCTTTAGCGAGAGGTAAATAAATGCCTCAATAAATAAATAGAGAATTGGTGGTATTCAGTAATATAAACCGTACAAGGCGAAACATAGCTCGAATGTTCACATACATATAAACCGTACGTCTTTGCCGTACTGCACACACCATGTGCCGCCATGAGGTAAGGATAAAAAAAAATTATGAACACTTGAAGCTAGCGGAAGTAATGCGAGACGGTTAGAGTAGAATGATTTCAACAAAAGTATGCACCGCTTATTTAATTTTGCAGCCTAATATAAGGCGATCGTAAAATTTTAATCGACCGACCGTAACCTCTAATGTCACTCAAAGGCGAAATATTTTTTAGTGACTCTTTCTCAAAATTTGAATTTTAGTAGACACACATTGCTATTTATGAAACTTCATTTTTAAATGAGAAATAAATTTAAACGAATGAAGAATATTTATACACGTAATGACAAAGATTTTTTCTTAGTAAAAACTCAAGTGATGAAGATCGCAAATGACTAAGCGGATGAATAATTTTCATAGGTGCGAATAAAGAATTAACACTGTAATGAACATTTGTTTTTGGCTCTCCTATCGTTCTATCCATAAGCCAAATGTTTCGCTCAACTAAGGCCGCATTTTACGATACAACATCTGGAGTGTCTGCAGTGATCGAATTGAAGCGTGATTATAGAAACAATAAACTTAAAACTGCTCTGCACTGATGTTAAATCCTCGTGTAGAACGTTGCACAAACTTCAGTTGCATATTATAGCTGTAAATACGACAAACTACAAAGGAATTCAATTACGTGAGAAAATTATCATTCCATCAAAGCTTAATTTATTTCACGCTGATGAAAAATTTCGATTCGGGCAATGTTGCCCACTAAAATCCAGAACCCAAAATTTGTTTTGCTTGGTTCCGCCTGGAATAATTAATCTGTAATAAGCTACACAATCACTCATCGGTCTTACAGCGAAATAGAAACGAAATCCCTGACCTGAAAACTATTATAAATAAGTTACGCCAACTTGCGTCCGAATGGAAACATCCTCTAATAGCTCAGCTCACTCTCTGCCCGGAAAGTCATTAGGTAAATTGTTCTGCCCTTGAATACCCGCGGATCCTGGATGAAAACAGAGCAGGACGACTGAATAGCGGCGCAGTCAGTAATCTAGTACAGATTTCGTCCGGATTTCCAGGGCTTGTCACAGCTCACTGCCCCTACAATGCCCATACGTTATTCATACTAAAGCATTGAGTTCTGCTCACATTGAGACTGTACCGACAGCATTCAAAATGGATGGTATAGACGAAGGGCCATTGATTGCAAGTAATAGTCATTTGACTGATAAAAACAACCTGTCAGCGCGTATTCATGTGGGGAATAGAGAGTGCTCCATAATGGTACTTATACAATCAAATAAGCAACAGATGACTGCAATGAATAGCTCAGTAGAAACTTCGGATTGATTCACAAGTTATTCAGTCGTCCTACTCTGTTTTCATCCAGGATCCGCTGGTATTCAAGGGCAGAACAATTTGCTGTAAATTGATTGCCTTCATTTCTATTTAGGTTGCCCTAGAAGCCTTGTATCTTATTCGGACCCGCATGTGGTATATATCCTGATCCCGGTTCTGCGTCATTCCTCATTTGATTGTTAACCTGTATCTGATATAAATTACGTGTGGTAAATAAATGGTTACAAATTTTTAAAAATGTTTACAAGCGGAATTTTTGAAATCGATGTTCAAATGTCTCCTGCTCTTCCGGTGGAAGACTGCATCTATAGCTAAGCGAATCAAGTCAGCATGAAGGCTAATGACACTATTTGAAATTAAATGATGCAAGCCAGCATGAAGACAAATGTCGTAATTTACCGTTACACTAAGCATGTGAACGTTAGGACCAATGCCATAATCTGCAGCTTAACTATGCATGTCATCGCGCGAATCAACTTCAAACTTTTGCACTCGCGATCCGAACTATGACTTTCATATTAAACATGTTACTGCAACTCAGTTGTAACTGTAAAAGCTACGTTTAATGAGCAATCTCTTGTGTCTCTGAGCGAAGTAATTCGTTTTACATTTTTTAATCTATTCTATTACCCAAGACAATAGAAGAAACGAAGGAAAACTGTCTTCTTTTAACATGGAAAATGGTGTAGACGGACAAAGATAATTTGATCAACACCTGGTTAATTTTCCTGAACTTCAATCCACTGAATTAGTTTATGGTTATAATTCTTCTCGTTGTTTTGATCCTAAAGTGCATGATGTCATGAACAATTGCAATTATTTTTGAGAACCCTCAACTTTCATATTGGTTGGCGAAATGTGAATCAAAATGAGGAATTATTCGATTTGGACAATTCTCAAACAAAATACGCACTGCTCAAATAGATTCAAAGGGCAAGCGAACACTTAATGTGAATTTCAGATTAGTAAAAACAGTTGTAAAATTCAATTTACGAAGAGTTAAGTAGAGGCTGAAAATAAATTGCAATATTTAGATTGAACTCACTCTACTGCTGCTGCTCTAATATGTTTGAGGCGTGCAGAAATTAACTCGTATGTTAATTTTATGAAATACTCACAATGACGCTCTTGCTTGTAGTCTGGTACAGATCGCTGAATGAAGTTCTCAATTACAAGTTTTGGTCAGCTCAATTTAAGACAGTCGTAGGAACACAATTCAGGTTATCAGTTGGATTAACAATACTCTAAAATGAAAAATATCGGCACACCTGGGAATGTCTACAATTTCAGGTCAGCTCAGTTCAGTTGGACGGGATGAGTGAGGATTGCTATCGCAATGAAATAGTATGTAAGCGTGATAAATCCATTTATTCACCAGACATTTTTTAAATTGTAGGCCTCAGAGAGCCATTGAGAAATTCGAGTCCTGCATGATAGAGTTTACCATAAAGTGTCATATCAGCCTAATTAATTAGCGATTTTATTCAGAGCTACATTCTTTTGTTATCCAGGCGCAATAAACTAATATTGACTCAGACCCTGTAACGTCGGGTCATCAGGCAGTATTAGGTTTGAGTGCCACTGCTACCTAAGCTTTAAAATACTTGCTTGTATGTGTGTCGTTGTGCATTTCTGATACACTTGTGTGTCGGTTTGGTGATCTACTCGTATGTGGATTGTGAATTTTACCAAATATATCGTATACTTAAGTGAATTTTTATGGATTGCGCTTTTGCAAACGAACAATTAAGAACAACCAGTCACTAATATTGAACAGGGAATTTCTTTGTACATTATAATGGATGCAGGCTTTCCTGCGATCGTTCTGGGATAGAAGATGAGGGTGCGTGTTCTCAACTATGCGCTTTCATCCTGGACTTCGCTCTGCTGAGATATGTATCGAACACAGTGGGAGAGAAAATAGGGTACTTTCATGACGCACTTACACAAAGGTAGCAGTGAATTTATGACGTTCTTTAAAGCCTTACACGCTTATCATAAAACAGTCACACATATGTGAGCAATAAATGTATTACGACTTATTTTTCTGAGTTACATGACAGCATGACTCATAAATATGCACAGTATGAAATTCGTTGGACACTTATTAAAGTCTACGGTAATTAAAACGAAGATTTAACTTACTCTCCCATCCTATTTTTTCTGCAAAATGTGTGAAAATAAGCCAAATTGATGAATGAAAATGAATATTTTGAAATGTACCTCCCAAATTTTATGAAGCTGAATATTATCTTTCATTGCAAGTTCAGCAATGCTATCGGACTTTCGTAACTGTCGTGAAGAACACATCCTTTTGCTATAGAACTATTTCATTAGCACAATGACTAAAATTGCATTTCATTGATGAGATTACACTTATAGTACTCATTCTTAATGAGATCATATTACCACGCACATTCTCACACGCCTCTTATAATGTCGTAGCCTTGAGTTGACGAGTGAATGTTGGCAAGCCCAGGTGTGTCTAGATTTCTGTGAGTAATCTCCTCTTTACACCTCTAACCAAGCTGCTATTAAAAGTCAGGTAGGAAGATAATGTCGTTTCCTATCACTATCTCGTTGTTGTGACTATTTTCATACCAAGCACCTACTTTTTCAGAGGTATGAAAAAAATGTCAAAATATTCATACGATATGCCTTCGATTCATTCATATGTTCCCTATTCCTTAAGGTCAGCGTGTCACGTTCAATAGCATGTACGATTGCACAGTTACGTGCACAGAAATTTCAGTCTACTCTAAGGAATACAGTAAACTTCTGTGAGAATGCGCGGATAAGAATTATTCCGTTATACAAGTGGAATTTGCACATTTACACTACCGAGGGTATCCAGAGGCCAGTAATACTGCCTCTGCCTCCTAGAAATGCAGACGCTGGAAAGAAGTTTTCCCCTCCGTGTTCTAATTTCCTGGCCGGGCACAGCGATGAAGCTAAGCGCTCGTTTGTTGATTACAGGAGACGCCGCAATTGCCTCTAAAAAATAAAAATAAATTATATCAGCGTGTACCACAGAGCATTTCTTGGGAAAGAAACCCTGATGCATTATTTGCTGACAAGGACGGGTTAAATATATAGGGAGGGCTTATCAATTTTTTTTTGCATACGCTCAAACATTTGGTTTCTTTAAATTGAAGTGAAAGATTTTTGCACATTAAAACAGTGCAGTTCTCGTTCTGTTCCTTTTGTAGAAACTGATCTCGTCTGCCCTAAAATAGTGCAATTTTTAAATCACTAATTTATTTTTGTTCTAAACACAATTTTACGACAAGAAACGCACACGCATCTCCTACATTCTTTTCAATTAATTCCGAATGCCGAGTAGCTTAGTAGTTAGTATCAAAACAAATACCAGTTAGTTAAGGAATCGCTCTTTTGATCTCTCAACTTGAAACACAATCCAGGAACTCATTTTTGTGCTGAGTTTTTGTCTGCACAAACTCCCCATGTTGTAATGCATCATTGGTTTTTGGTGTGCAATTGAAAAAGAGCAAAGATAACAAACGTAAAATTCATATGCAAGTGATTCCCAGTTTTATTGGTAATTTTCTTTCGATTTCACGAGTGGTTAGAATTAAAAGAACGCAGCAAATTGAGCGCAAAAAACTCAGAAAATTTTGTGAGTGGTAAATCGGGAAAAAGCTTTATGAACTGCATAGGTTGCAACAAAAGTTGCATCATTTCAAATACCTTCACTTTCAGTTCATCTTTGATTGGCATTAAGGATATGCTTATATGTTTAAGCTGCCTTGCCCAGAGCTTCTACGTATAGTTGCCAAAGACATACCTGCTTCACGCTAAAGTTCATTCAAACACTGGCATTGAAGTTGCGTTCAATGAAGGAATTTAGCTACCAATATTTCTCATGTTATTCCCTTAGAAATATTTGTTTCACCATTAGGATTTAGAAATGCCTATTGTGAACATTTTGTCGTAATATGAATTTGTTTGAAACTAGTGTTCATTTACAATTTTAATTTTTGTTCTGGTGTTCTGCCCATTGTTAACAGCACTTTATTTTTGCTGAATTGCATTTTTTTATTGCGATGTCTTTAAATGTTTCACAGTGCATTTGAAATAACAATCCAATTACATATCAAATATGAAGAACACATTCATAGATTAAATTTTATTTAGTTCTTCGACTCGCCCATTTCTTCATTTACAGTTCAACGAGGCTTAAATTCAAGAAGTTCATCTCCCATAAAAAACGCCACGAAAAATCTCTCTGAGTTTTACACGGCACCCGCTACATTTTACCAACTATTGAATGACAAAACTTTTTTTCCATTCATCAGATCCGGACATGCATGCCACTTTATAAAAAATTGAGTTTTAGTCAGGAATAGCATCGCACAATGAATACAATTTTTTCAAATGTAAATTTAAAACTACATTTGAAATGTGGACATTTTTTTCAAGTTATGATATACCTTGAAATTTCAAGAAAAACCTGTACCCGGAAATTTCTGTAGAACTGACAGACAGGAAAATCCAGCGGCTCTGGCGGGAAAAGTTGACCTCGACGCAGGCGCGCCGGCCTTCCAGCGCTTATTGATCGTAAGCCTTAGCGGGCTTCCAGACAGGATGAGGAGCTACCGTCATACACTGCACAGTTCTCAAACTCAAGCTTCGCTAATGTAGTAAAGTATAGCCTTCAACGAGGATATTTTGAACTTCGTTTAGCCAGTGATCACATGGAAAACTGATGCTTCCAACGAGTTTCCTCGCTACTGCCACACGGGGATGAAACCCTCCGATATCCTCGCTATATCAGACCCGTGACCTCGAACATTCATAATAACGGGAAGGCATGGCTGAAATTAGCAAAGTTGAACTTAAGCTTCTCTGAATCATTGCAAATATGAAACACGTTTCTTCAACTTCGTCGTTGTTTGCTTCACTTTTAACTTTTATTACCCCCCTAAAAATTGACGTGTGAATCAGTGATCGAGTAAGCATCACTTTGTTTATTTGCTCAGACATTATGATCAAAGCTAAAAGAAAGTGATATCATTCCATTCCCAGATATACACCAAGTATTTCAACAAATCAAAATTGCAAATCAAAGTAAGTTCTATCTTTTGTTTTAGCTACAATGGTGATCAACATTTAATATCGAATACTTTGTGATCGAAATAAATTTTTATTGGGGTGAATATTTATAAATAGAAAATCCAATGCATACATGTTTTGGTTAAAGGTAAATTAACTGTTCAAAGTGTGAGTTGGCCTTTACCAACCCTTGATCTGTCCAATTATTAATTGTGATTTTAAAATCTAGTATATTTCTAGTATGAATGAAACAAAAACGGTTAAATTATTTTTTATAAAGATTCATTCTCACTAATCAATTTTTTTGGATAAAGGTGTGTACTTTCTGGCCGGAATTCAATAGTAAACATTGCACAAAAAATACATTTCTTGAAGTTCCAAGCTGATTTTCCGTGTATCGGATTCAGTTCAGTTTAACAATTGGAAAAATTTATAACCTCACAAATTAATTATCAATGATGAAAAATATAGATACGTCACCAATAATGCAAGTGGCTAAGAAAAATTAAAAATTATTGGCTTGTTTGTGAATGATGTTACGTTCTTCATAATGCACCTGCCAGCTTGAACTGTTTTCAAGCTTAAACATCAAGTGCAAAGCGGCTACATAAAAATAAGTAGGGAAGCTAAAAGCACAGGTTTGTTATCGATCATACTCATATTTATGTATAAGACGAAATCTGTTTGAATTTTATTAACCACAAAAATTATTTTTAAAGTCGTTCATCCAATTCTGTTTTTTGCTCTCACTACGCTGGTTACTTTGTTTCACTGAGGTTTGAAAATACTTCAAATTTGCGCGAAGCAAGAAGTTCAAAATTATTTTTTGAAAATAAGGTAATTAGCGCATGGATCCAGAGGTCGTCATGCATGAACATGTGTGCAGAAAATCATGACGATAATAATCACAATGATATTGTGTGCATATAATACAGTTTATAATTCATAAGATAATTTAAAGTTGATTTATCTGATCATGATACAGAAAAAACAAATCTTGAAGTTTCTTGCAGGGAATGAATTTTTTTCTAAAGGTAATTTCGCTGAAGTCTTCGCTCACTAACGTATTTCAGCTCAAGTATTAGTTACATGTAATTACTAATTTACTCAAAGTGTTGAACTGCAGGATACTTGATCTAGATTTCTAATTTGAGGTTGTGTTTAGTAATACCGGTTTTGTTGAATTTAGTTTCTTTCATAAGTATTGTCGCATAAGCGGGAGGATTCTCCACAGTTCCACAGCGCCTGGAGGCGAGCTCGAGCAGCGCGTCCTCAATAACTGCTGCTGGAGTCCAGGAATACATAGTTTGCTTGTTATAAACATATTGTACTTATCAAGTAATTGAGCCCTGTATAATTGTGATCATATGCTTTGTTGGCTACCACTACTGTACTTAAAATAATAAGTTTTACGGGTCAGACAACATGCGCTTCCCTGAGTTTTAGTTTCGATGAAGATTCCATGCTCTTCGATGAATAGCTGATAGTCGGTGATCATGATTATAAAAAGCGAAACCTCAATTAAACCTACCAATTGATTGATGAGCTCATGACTGACAACGTTTCTTGGCTCTAATTCCAGTTCAGAACGGAAAATTTTATAAGGAATGAAATTATGCAGCGACGACAGCGACAATGAATGAATCATATTAGCGGCACGCTGACGCACGTACTTGAGATTCCAGGTAATTCTGGAGACCCTCGATTAAAAAAAAATTGGACCTGCATTCAACGTTTATTCGATATCTCATGAAGCTGATTTTCGTTCATCACACAGATCTGGAATTGCACAAACTATGAAGTAATAATATTGAAATTAATGAGAAATTAAATGCAACACGTTCATTTTTGCTCGTAATTTTGCATGAAATTTTATAAAATAATGAATAGCCACTACCAAATTACAATTAGTAATCGCACAATTTGCTGCTATGCAATCATTTCTGTGCTAAGATAGGTACAGTCATTAGTTAATCTTCGTAAATTTCTAAGATTAAATTATTTTTCAGCAACTGACGAGCTTGATTATGAACTGACAAGAGGACGCACTCAGACCTTGGAGATCGGAAACAGGCGGGAATAAAACACATTTTTTCTCTCGGGAATGTTTTCCTCACCACATGACATACTTTTACTCGTGTAGCTCTGAACTAAAGACCTCGAATATGCAGTTCTTCTAGTTTCTGCGCGAAATGTAAAGAAGCATTACCACGCCCCGATTAGCCTGTGCAGCAATTAAACTTTGTGGCGCAGCTGCTGGTGCACAATGCTCGTTCTGTTGCCCAGGTAACGCTGGAGTCGCCGGCGTCTCCTACCACTTAGACGATCATCATCGGTCGCATGAAGATGCATAAGCAAACTAAACAATTTCTTCTTCAGTTTCTTAGGGCCAATTAGTCTAACTACGCGCTATTTCAGCATAAAGTTCAGTGTGAAGATGAAAACTTCGTTGGGTAATATCAGGCTTAACTACTGTGCTTCCTCAATCGAGAATTAATTGTCAAACCGTATTTGATTTTTATTTCATCCTGTATGTCATGTAAGTTACGAATTTGTATGTTAGGTTAAAAACACGGATCAATGGATGAGTCGTGACCACCACATGTAGCACCCGGCGGAGGAATTCAGTGGATCTTCAATCAGCGTCGAATGCATCGATTCTTTTGAAAAATAGCTGCAAGGCGAAACAGTACAAATGAGCTAGTCTTTGCGCTTATTTGTAGTGGTATATACGTACAAAATTATATATTATGATACGAACAATTTGAGAAATTATTCGATTATGCAAGATTCAATTATCGAAACAGTATGTTTAAAAAGTAGGTCATGCAAAAAAGCATAAAAATACGATCTAAAATTGAAAACGAATCTTAAATGTCTCAAGATTCCCATTTATTGTTTGAACATATAGATTTAATTTCGCCTGAAGTCCTAAAGTTTCACCGTTTCAACAGTATAAATTCACTGGAGAAGTGATAAAATTAACTGATATGTTTTTAAACATATCTTCTGTGGGTGAGCACAAGCGTAGGTTGAAAAACACTCAGCGTCGGACAGAATTCTGAGCTCGAATACAAACAAAGGTTGGCATGCTCTTCTCATATGCCTGCATTTGATCCTGATGCTCAAGGAAGCTTACCAAGAATACTCCGATCTGCATTCGATGAGGTTGCCATCGACGTGAGGTCCCCCTCTAGTAACTACTTATGTGAACATCGAGCTGAAAGCTCCTTGGCGAGGAATAGGAATGCGCGTGAAGTATTCGAGCTCTCACAGCATCCAAGGGCTGCCCACTCATTTCCTACCTCTCTTTCCACAAATTCATCGTATGTCACAAGTTTGTTTTATGACGTAGCTCGGAACGCCCAAACGCATTCAGATGTCTACCAGATACATTGCTAGGTTTTCTGAGGGAATATGTCGCTCGTTCATGAAGGAGCTATCATTAGCGTTTCCATGCATAATTCATCCCCAGAAGCCCTGTGGATTTTTAAAAGATGTAGCCGTGATCGTGCTTTGACTGCTGATCAGCTGCTGGAATCTGCGCTCTCGGAAGAAACGTAATGGGAGCGATGGCTTGATTGAATGCTCATTCACCAGAATTTTCGCGGCATTTCTCACCCCATATTAGGAATCCTCGTTTACAAGGCGTCATAGTTGTATAATACTTCAGAGTACAGGTGTTCATCAAGCGTCAAGCTTCTTGTGCAGTAATTCATTTTTTTAGAGGCTAAATTCTACCAATTTAACTGCAGCGGTGCGTGTTCGTTCAGGTTATTGTATTATTTAGTTGAACGAGAAAATAATTTTCTGTCGAAAGTTGGATACCTCTAAGAAGCTGTAAATGTTACAAATGCGTTTCATTTGCATTAGACTTGAGATTCATCATGATTAGTTAAAGGTCATGCAAGATTCAAACAGGTTTTCTGGTTGACAATTATTTATTGTCTATCGATTTACAAGGTTTTTTAAAATAAACTGAAGAAATTACCAAAATGTTAAGGACGCAATTCAATTCAAATTTTCCTCTCTATCCGATTGTGATTTGTAATGTAATGATGTGGCGTAACATTTAGTGATAAAATCTGATGTAATCTTGTATCCCAGTACACATATATAATTTTTTTAGGTCGTTCCTGAAAACGACGTTTCCAAATCCTGAAAACGACGCAGAGCTGAAATGCTATGTATTCATTTCTGCAGCAGATGGTGTACTATACATATGAATGAAATCAACGTGGTTTTCTTATACTCAAATTTGCATCATGAACATAGTTTCGAATGTGGCTTCAAGACATTGAAGCTTCTTTAAAATTTTTTTAGATATTTCAAGTTATAAAGAAACTCAATTAAATGGCGAAGATTTTCACAATAAACATGGTCTGGGCTAAGGAAATACGCGGAAAAATAGACTCGAAATCATTTAAAATTGAATTTTCGTCGAACAGCTCGCTGAACTTCTCCTTCCTTAGCAGAATTCGGTACAGTACGCCGTTTGAAAATGATATTGAGGGGCGGCGAAATCCTGCATCTCGGTGATCATAAGCAAACTTATTTAATAATTTTATTTTTAGTAGCGTGAGTGGTTTTTGCAGTTGAAATCCCAGATCATACGAATGAGAACCTTTGTATTAAACATAGGAAATTTTGTGCGGTCATCTTGAACTTATACGTCATGACGAAAATAGAAGTTGATGCAATATTTCGTACCATACGAGTCACACCGAATACATCTACTGAACGGCACCAGCTACGGTGCAGATATTTATAGGTACTTCTGCTACAATATGGTACTTATCACTTGATGTCGTAAGACATGCGTTTAGTTGCGTAAATTGTAGCGTGATATTAGTCACAAACGCCTCTGTTTTGCGTGTCAGTACATGTGTTTCGACAAATTAATTCATTCTAATGGCTCTGAAAACGATGTTGTCATCACCTCTAGCGACTCAAGCACACGCTCCAAAATACGTAAGTTTTTCACAAAGGTTTCACCCGTAAACTCAGGCATTTTTAACATCCCCGAAAGCTACCACTAATTAAATACTAATTAAATACTAGGATGTCGTGGGTGCATCTGTGCACCGTGGGTCTAACGCTGTGCAATCCTCGCTTGTAGGTCTGCGCGTCCCGTCGGAGGAAGAAGTGCGAAACGCCCTGTAATGAGATGAGCCTTTGATGAAAGTGAGGAATTTAGCGCC
This sequence comes from Orchestia grillus, assembly GCA_014899125.1. Taxonomy (NCBI): domain Eukaryota; kingdom Metazoa; phylum Arthropoda; class Malacostraca; order Amphipoda; family Talitridae; genus Orchestia; species Orchestia grillus. Next base: position 142,590 of record VOMN01110435.1, read on the forward strand.
CCTCCATCAAACGAGGCCGTTCTAATGGACTAAAAAGCAGTTCAAAGGCTCGCGGTATTGTCGCTGAGGGGCCATGGCGAGTGCAACTCGTTTTTTCTGCTGTTGCCATCGGGCTTTAATTTCTGCTCTAAAATTGCCTCTTAGAGCAGTTCCTGTGTGCTTCAATTGCACAAGTCAAGGGAACTGTCAGCTAAAAAAGCAGTGTAAGTTGATCATCACGTATGTCACTGCTCACACTTCACTGCGACAAATTAGTTCTGTAACTCTAAGCTTAACTGGCCTCAGCGATGCCAGTAGCTTCAATAATGTGCAGGATTGAGATCTATTCATCTATCTGAAATTTGGCTTTTATATATTTTGGTCAGTTTTCCATTATATACTATTTCACGTTCCAGGTTTTCTTTTTTTGTCATATTAAAAGATATTCACGAATATTCTCACAAATTCTTACTTACAAATTTTATTTTAAAATATGCGGCCCCAAGGAACCAAAATAATTTGACATTGTAACCATTACCGTCTTTAGACCTTGCATAAGGACAGCAATAACACCTCGAATAACAATATTTTATCTTCCGTTTACACTTAAAAGTACCAATACTTTCAGAAAGAATTTCATGAATTTTTCACTCAACCATACTGCGAACAGTTTTGCTCCCCTTGTTGAAGCCCTATTTTTGGAACAAAATAAACCTATAATGAAAGTTTAAAAAATGTTATTTAAGAATTAACAAGTTATATGAAAAAAAAATTTAATGGGAGGTAAAATTTATTCCTGCAAGTAATGAAATAAACTGAGCAAGCTTTGTAATTAAGCAAACTGTACAAGTGAATGCGCGTTTGCGCGGAGTACAACCAACAAGCGGCTAGGACAACTTTTTAGGTTGGTCCATTCGTAGAGCAGAGGTGAGATGCATGGTCACTCCATAAAAAAACGCTGATCACGTGAAAAGGATACCTGCTGGATCCACTGAAATGACGACTGAGATGGTCGCACAGCATTTGTGTCCTCCAGTCCTAAGCGTAATGAAGCATCTCTTAATTTGTATGGCGTGGTGAGTCCGCGGTGTTCAATGATCAAAAAATTGCCGTAATTTACTGTATCTGCTGAGTGTACAAAGCCCACCGACGAAACCACTGGTATTTCAAATGCGAAACATTTGACGTACTGGTAACCTAATGTGTGTTTCATATCTTAAAAATGTTCTCAGTGGCTGTTGCCATTTTGCTAGGTATCAAAAGACGTAAAATACTTATAACTAATGCGAGTACACAGGAAAACCGTGTTTGATTTCTCTCGTCTGAGCTGAATATTGATGCCTTACATAATTTATAACGTATTTGGATCTAATGATACTAAAATAGCTATTGTTGAATCAGAACTGCTCAAAATAAAATACAGCGAAAGAGTTATTTTACATGTCATTTTTCAATTTAGTGATTTCATACCTGTGTTTAATAATGAAGTAATTTTATCGATGGTGAGCATGATAATTTTGCGAATGGATTTGATGGAAAATTTCAAGTGTATAATATGTAAAATATAACGTATTTGAAAGCATCTTAAAAAACTTCAAATGCAAGGTGTTCGATTTTACACAGATGTACGTTTTGCTTAGTTATGTTTGTATGGTAGTTTTGTAATTTATTGTCAGTAAATGAGAATGGCACAACGTGAATAAAATTCATACATCGCTTTAAATTAGATTTAAAATACGAAAGGTTGAACTCGCTAGCCTTTTTTTCAGGCGAACATGAATTGCACACTAGGCGGGGGCCTGATTTTATGGACACTCTAATTATCGCTAATCCGCGGCATTATGCAGCTTTGCATAATTCAGGGTCTGAAAAAGTTCAAAACACGTGCTCTGGCTAGTTTAAAATGAGACTTCAACCTTCATTGCTGAAAAAGGATATTTCCGATTGCAGTTAAAGTTGCAGTGATTTATCTTTTCTCAAAGCCTAATTGTAAAAATACTTCATTTTCTTTCCATCGTGTATTGTGATTTATGATTAATAAACATATGCGTTACTCAGATGTTCATTCTCCACAGCAAATATGTATAATCACAGGTGTTTGTAATCAATACCCAAACAGCAACAAAATAATAACAACGGTAAAAGTGAACTGTTTTCAAATAAAAACTTCATCATGAATAAATGCAAATATCAAAACCATTTTCGAGGCAATAAATGCATTTGTAACACCGACTTGCAGTTATTGAAATTGCGAATGTAAATCAAAATCGTATTTCCTATGCTTACGGTTGAAACTAAATAACACACATGGCCTTAAAATTGCCTCGATTTTAATATTTTCTCACTCGATCTGCCTCGCAAGTGCAGAAACTAGTGTTGGATTAGTGGGGTGTGTAGCAGCAAACTTACCGAAAAATTTCCAGAGTCACGTTGCTATATCATCTGAGACAAGAGTTCATATTCGAATGAATTCATGCGAGAATTGGACTTACATCTCGAGGATGTGCAAGCAGTACTCACTAGCTCGAATTGTTTTTTTCTAATCACATCTTTGGAGGTGCACATCGTGGATAAATTATTTTGCTGATGCTTAAGTCTAATTTCAGCGGAAAACAAAAATATTACATCAGTTCCAACTAAGTGCTATTTCTTGGTCAATTTTGCACTCCAAAGACACTTCTTAATAAAATCTATAACCTACCGAGCGTCCTTAAAATACATTAATTATTGTTATAAATAAAGGTTGCCAACTAGTCTGACTGTAATTCGAAAACATATACGTGCATAATTATGTACATGTAAATTTTGCTTCGGAACTCATGACCGATAGAAATCATTTTGAATTAGATTCCGAGGTCGTGAGACCGCTGTTGTTTCGTGCCAAACAGCATCGCTTTGACAATTAGTGAACTATGTACAATATTAGTGCCGCATTATGTTGAAATGATTTTTATCAGGTACCACGACTAGGTCTATGTACTGAAAATATTCATCTAAATCCATCGAACTTCAACAGTTCTGAGCCAATTAATTTTACTGAAACCTCTAATCCGCTGCCATAATTCTTGTGAACTTTTTCAGGTCACTCTGCTGACAGGCGTGCCGCCAGACGCTGGGTCCGATATTGAATAAGTGTCCTGCCAGCCAATAAATTCAGGACGGCTTATGTCCCATTGACACAAACTAAATAACATTCCAGTTAGGGTGTCCGGTCTGACTTCAGCAGAAACGATTCGTCTACCATAGTTTTTAGCTGGCATTGTAGTGGCATGAATAGAAACCTTTAATTCACGTTGCATTGTGAATTGCCGCGGCATTGATTGACGATGTCTATACTGTTTGAACGTGATGCAAAGAGTGAAACAATCATTCAGGATTGTTCTAACAAAGCCTAAAAATTGTTAATACCGGTAACTACAATATAATTGTTCGGAATCAGTAAATAGTAATTGCCTGTTCAAACGGTATTGGACAGGAGGGTACATTTGATGGTCTCGCAATACCATGGAATTGCTGAATGTCTGTTAGAAGCGGTGCTTGAAATGGGATGTGATGGCATGTATTTTGAAACTTTCTATCAAACGATCAAAAGTTTTTAAACTAATTTATGATTATCAATATCTGCTTAATTCAGAAATGCCATTCCATTTCTCTTGTGAGGTCAGGTTTTTATGATACGCTTGGTTATGCATGTTCTCAAAAAATCCGTAATATCACAGGCCATGCAGTTTTTGCGGTTTCATTTGGATTATTCTCCACCGAACTGCGGAGATTTAAGTGAAGAGCAGTGACCTCTTTCACCAGGACATTCGGATTATAGAAAACCACTCCCGAGGTCGGTGGGACATCAACTTTCTGACTGATTACTGCTGGTACCTGAAACAGGACGTGGTCGCTGCTCAGCGTGAGAGGAAGTCCCTAGAAATACCTTTCGTCTATGAATAGTTTCTTTCATGTAAAGTGAAATATCTTTGAATCTATTATGACACAGTTTCAGTTTCATGTTCCACTTAGTGATTGGTTTACATAGAAATCAATTGTTTTATAATATAGTAATATAATTCCAACAAAGGCTTGTATCTCCAAAACCTGATGTGACTGGGGAAACCGAGTAAAATTCTGCATTCAGTATAAAAAACTGGCATAAAATCAGCTATCAGATATCTGACCTTGAAAACTTCGCAGATAAGTGTTATTGATTTCTTATATAGCAACAACGTTGCCTCTTCGAGTAGAATCCAAAATCATAGAAATAAAAAATTTCAGTGTTCTGAGGAACAGATTTATGAATGCCGAAAATGTACTCAATGCAATAATGAGTTATTTCGACTCGATTGTTGATGAATTATTTCAGAGTTACAGTAATGCGTTCATAATGTGTATAATTAAGAACCTGCTGGTGTGTAAAACCTGCAGTGAGGTTATGTTTAATTAGATAAAACTTTGTTCCGAAACTTCAAGTGTAATAACGGAGATTGCAATTCACCTCTGTGCAGTTGAAAATAGAAAATTTAATGTTATTTTCTCATATACCAATTGTTTTCATTTATATTCATTACCTATATACCCATCAATTTTAGATTTAGGGGGTGATAGGAGTGAGTTAAATTTTCGGTTGAAATACCGTAGACTTTCACGAGGCGTTTCACTAAGGGCACACGTACGTAAATGTGTCCCACTGTCCCATGCCTTAGAGAAGTGTGTCTCAATGCATTTATGAAGGAAATTTTTGTGACAAATTAATGATCAGATAGCAGCTCAAGTAGGTGCTTTAAATAAATCACATTTTCTTGCAATGTTAAGAAAGCATCCATGCTTCTCAGATTTTTGACTTGTTACCAATTAAATGGTGAAGCATTGATCGTCGAATTTGAAAAGATATGAAGACTACGGTACTGAATCAATTGAATATTAGCAGAGGACGAGAGACATGAGTTTTCAACTTGAATAAATTTGTAGGAGTATCACCATAATCTTTAGGGGTAATAATGTAAGACTATTCTATTCAGAATAGTCTTACATAATCAGAATATGTAAGACTATTCCACGTACTATTCAGTATTGCGTGAAAAAGTAATATTCAAGTGGAATGATTTTTGAAATTCACTTTTAATTCAGTATTCAGCCGTTAATTTTCCCTTCGTTATGATGAAATTCTTAGCCACAGAAAAACGATTAATGTCATCCTAGGTTCTCATGAAGTAATACTTTTTAACAAGAGCGAGAAAAGAAATAATTCACGATGCCTTTGTTTCCTTAAGTTGAGGGAATAACCATGACTAGAGGTAAGCAGTTTACTTAGAGCAGGAGATCCTCTCACGGTGTTGATGTTTAAGAACGGATCTTTAGGAATATCTTGCTGAATAAATTACATTGATTTTAAAACACTCCTTTATGGTGCGATGCTGTTAGTCTTTTCCAGGCCGCCTAGCAAAAGAAACTATTTCTGTTCATTTTATACTCTTTTTTACATAATAGGAAATGTCATGGTTTCATAATATATAATATTATCCTTCACAACAAAATGGTAAAAGTTTGCTCTTCATAAATGCATTATCCCTTTTTACGATTAAAACCTAATCTTTCATATAACTGATAATTCGAGTATATTATTAAAGCCATGAACTTGATACCACACAGACTCTGAGTGCTGGAGGCACTTAGTTACGCGACGCATTTCCACATCATTTCTGATCAGTGGAATCTGCCACGTGCATTTTGTGTTCTTATATGCATAAGCTTCTAATTTACCGTACGTCAGAGAGGTGCCTGCACTCTGTGTGTTCCTGTCTGTGTCTTTGAACTCACAGAGAAAGAGAGAGAGAGACGGAGACTCTTGGTCCCCGTAGACAACCAGCGTTTACCAGACTCGGATCAGTTGTCCGTGGGCTGTTGATGTTAGTGGAGGTGTGCGCGTTGAGGTTCGTGCTTTCTTCTCGGTACACTTTTCTCCGTCCTTAGGAAAGGGCGAGCGTCACGAGGCAGATATGGTTTATTTCCTCTGCGGTGTGGCAATGTGATACGGTAAGTTGATCGTCCTTGCCGCTCCTTTGAAATTTAAGTTACTCTCAAGCATCTTTTTAATTTAGTTCTTGTTTGTTGATTTCCTCTCAGCTGGACCTTCTAGAGCACATGCGCGTGTTGCTTGCAGGGGAAAAATACTGGAATTTAATCGCATCGTTCTTAGGTTCATTTTTAGGCGATCACATTCTGGTGCGGCTATTCCCCTGTAAGTTGTAATCTTCTGTTTAACCTGAAAATTACCTGAGCCGGTTAGCCGGAAGCTGATTACATGCGGCGGTGTTTCTGTATCTGCGGTCGTTGGTATGAGTGAGATTTTCTAATATTCATTGAACACATTCAGTAACTAGCATTGAAAGAAGCCTTATTCATTTGTTCTTTTCTGCGAAAGGGTGCAAAATTTTTGGACAAGTTTACTGATATTAAAATGTATCATCACTGTTTCACCTATATGTTTCATGATGAATTAACGGAAGCGTCTGCACTGCCGTTTACTACGTTTTCTTTCGTAACTATCGTTAATAATTTCAGTGAAAATGTCATGGAATTTTATTCATATTCTTGGGCATTCAGTTATTTCGTAACTCTATTTATTGAACCATGATATCAAATACATTTTATTTCTGTAAAAGCGGACTCATGTTGTATACCAGAATTGTACTTATTTCAGAAAGATAAGATTGATTTAGAAAGAGGTTGAAGAATGATAAGTTTGAAAATTCATTAACCTCATCACAGAATTGTGCGAGTCCCACCTCTATCTCACTTGGCATAAGTACAATACGATTACAACTTTAATAATCTCTCTGTGCAATGGGACAAGTCTAATTAATATATCTTATTCTTTGTATTCATTGAATTTCAAATCTGAATAGAGACTTTGTGAACGTTCCTCCATTAATTGCTCGTACTTGAATATTTATGATGAATAGAAGGCTCTGTGTAATTGGCCACAGTAAGTAAATACTATCCGTGTGGTTAATATTATGGGAAACGTACTGGATATAGGTTTCCGCTGCTTAGGATAAAAATTTTATCCGATGACAATAAAATGAAGGCTGCACGATGAATAGGGCGCTCTATGCAGTTGGTTGCAATAAAGTAAATATTAACCCGTGTACCTAATTTTGAGCACGTTGTCTTCGCTCACACGGGGCCTGTGTAAACTATGACTATCTCGAGGAATTACTCAATTGTGACAAGATTTAGAGCGAGTCCCCAGAAATACTTTCGCTTTCAAAACTCCTGACATTGTAGCCTAGTATGTCGTCATATTTAGGAATTAGAACTGCTGCCAGCATTGTATTCGAGTGCTGGTGAATTGTTTAGAGGTTTGTGTAAAATTTAGGCTGTGACTTACTGTAAAGTTGATAAAACTTGATAAAATTAGATATCCTTTATATTTATATATGAATAATGAATTGACTTGAAAAATTAATTACGTCCTGGTTGCATTTCGTTGTTAAAGTATGAAGTTTTTTATTGGTAAAGGAAGCAGCGTGATTAAATGGTAAGGTTTATTTTTGTTAGTTGTTAATTCGAGAAGTTAATTAAACATACTTTAAGCTCTGTCGTTTTTTATGTACATAGATATTGTCGTAAAAATACTTTCCTACACATTCGAACAAAGAAAAGTTATTTGGAGAGCACATGACTGAATATACATCAGTTAGTGAAACGCAATAGAAATAGTTTTCATTGGTTTCTAATTTCCTTTAAGACAAAGGCCAACAGAACCGTCAGGCTCCGAATGAACTTATTTCATTAGTTTCCCAGCGAACAGATGCTGTCATTCAATATGCTATTCAAGGTCGTTGTGTATTTTTAGTGGGATACTACAATAAACAACAAGCATTCATTCCTTCTCGTACTTGTGAGGCAATTTTAAAGTATTTTTCCCACAGCCTTCATGAAATTTCAGGTTGACGGTTTTCCCTCAAGACGACGTTGAAATTTGACACTTCTTGAAGTGTCAAAAAGCAAGTGCCTTCGAGCTCCCGTGAATGAGTATATATCATCTTGGTTAGGTTAGGTCTTGGTTAGAATTACTCGAGCGAACCAAACATTACTATCAGGAGCTCGGGTTTTAGGTATTTACTAATACGTGTTCGTGTCTTAAATACTCTAATCTCCTTAACTTTCATCCCAAGCGCTAACGCGAGTGCATTCCTGCACAGCTGAAGGATGCAAGCGCATTTTCCTTTGGCAAGCACTGCAAGTTGCGAGCCCTGCAAAACTTGGCGCGTTCCTCTGGGACATCCTGAGCCACCAGACGCTAATTTGATGGCACTGATCGTGAGAGTCTGCAGTGCTGCAGCTTTAAGGGCCCTTTGCACAGTCAGTCAATGGCTGAAGACAGTGTCGCGAGACACTCGTATGTGGGCGTCGAATGCTAATTTGCTCTCTATTCTGGCGTCAAATCGAAGGTCAAGAAACTGTAGTGTTCTTTGATTTCAGACCTGACTCTAAAACAGAGAGCAAAGTTAGGCATTCGAGGCTAATATTTTGGTATTTGCCGACACTGTCTCCAGACTCTGTCTTCAGACCTTGAATGATCGTGTGAAGAGCCCCTTGGTAACGTGAAGGGAGGTAGTGTTGAATCTCTAATTTTCCTCTTTGGTCTTCAGATCATTTTTTTCTGATCGTGGTAATCTTAAGCGTTCTAAGTGCGTCGCGTGACCGAGTGTGTTCCGGCTCGTTTGAGAGAGACAACGGCAGAAATTAATTTTATGATTTCATTTCATTCGTTGCGGATGATTCGCCTTTTAAAAAGTTTATGTATTGATATATATGTTTTTCAGCTTGAACGGATCACATCCCTGAGGTGATTTCGCTTGCAACTGTTCAGGTTCCAGTGCAGGATTTTCTCTTCAGCATTAATACGACTGAAATTCTGCGTGATATTACTTTAGGATCCAGTTTTACGAAGCAAACTTGTTTTAGTCACAATTGTGAAGTTCATTAGAAAATTTTTCTACCGATCTTGCTCGCTTAACATCGTTGTAGGAATTTCTGCGCAAAAATGAATTCTTAATTGAACACCACTCATTTAGCCCCAACGTAAATGAATTTTGTCGCATAGATGTGAAGAGCACCGCCATTGTACCTTCCCCTCCGTTTCCACCGGCTTCATTGTCGCAGGCAACGCCGTAAGCCGCTTCGCTCCTCGTCACATTAGGACGGTCGGGAAGCACCTGCGACTCTGGAGTGCTGTCGTCGTGGCAACGCGTCGCCAGTGTGGCGTCCATAGCTAGAATTTGCTTGCCCTGAATTCTATTCCGGGCTTTGCGGGTTGCTGTGTAATCTGGCGTGGAGGTTCTTGGTCAAAATGTATTGAGTCAATTTCTTGCTGATTTCTAACCGCTCTCTTTCTGTTCGGTTATTAAATGTTTGGTAAGCTCGAGACCAAGGACTTGAACGTGCTATCTCGTGAAATTATTCGTAGGTGTGTAGCTGTTCTATTTTCTGCTTTACGTTTTGAGCAAAACTTGTTATTGCAAGACTGATTGCTTAATCTACTTGAAGATCTGTTGATCATTTTAGGTGTTTTTAAATATTGACAACCAAACTGCACGGGCCTGTCACACCAAGCTACTAGCTTAACTGTGCGCACAATTGTGAATAAATTTTAGAATGGGCAAAACTTAATATTATAGGGGAAATAAACATGATACTGCATCCGGCCTTCCTTTAACACTTTGCCTCCGGAGTGGGTCATATATGGTACACGCAATCATCTGACCTAACCTAATGTAACCAAAGCAGTATCATGTATAAAAACAAATTTTCGAATTTTCGTCAAATTTGTGTTCATCAATCGAATAAGCTAGTTCTGGTTAGAAAGAAAATTAATAGAGTAACCAAATTTGTGGAACCAAAATCCTTCATTTTTAAATTCACAGTGGCGATATTTGTCGGCATGTAATTTTATCTGAGTGGAGAATCGTACTCAAAGTGTTAAGCAGTGTACGCTGTACGTAGTGTCTTCATAGACTCGGCCCTTCCAATTATAAGTTTTGTTCAAGTATTCCAGTCCTTTTAAAGGCGTCTATCCCTCCGCCAAGTTGAATAATTTCTCTCTGTGATCGAGGTGCCTGGTACGGAGTTGATAAGACTTTACTCCAGAATGTCCATTGAAATCTATGGAAGGGGGAGGAGGGAGTAATTGAACAGAATTGAGTAGCCGTCGGTTAAGTGACGAAGTAGCACTATTTAGTTGAGGTGTGTGTCATTTGGAACACAATAAATATTTAGGCGAGTAAATTAAAAATTTGGATAGGGAGATTATGCAAATACCGGGTAAACTGTTGGAAGTTAATTAATTCCCCGATAGCGCTGCATCAAGTAGGCTGTCTTTCTCCGCCCGATTTTTCTTGCATGAGATTACTCGCAATTTCTGTGAATGTGCTTTACCGAATCCTTCGTCTTCTTCATTGATGTTTCCGCAGGTAGCGACGGCTTAAGCAAAAAAGATGAGGACCCAATGCTTTCGAGAGAGCTCATTCTTTTTCGCACTAGGATAATCCACTCTGAAGAGATATGCCGAAGTCTCCCTCACAAAATGGCAGTACAATCTAAAGTAATACACTGAAGTCTCCTCCACAAAATGGCCGTACAATCTAAGTAATACACTGAAGTCCTCCTCACAAAAATGGCAGTACAATCCAAAGTAATACCAATGTCTTCCTCACAAAATAGCTCTAGAATTCATATGAAGAAGCCGAAGGTCCACTCACAAAATAGCTCTAGAATTCAAATGAAGAAGCCGAAGTCCCACTCACAAAATAGCAATGTAATCCAAATCAACACCCTGGAGTGTTCAGGTTTTTCCTTTCATAGTCAATGCACCTGGTCTCGAGACTCTTGTCAGCGAGGCATGAAATCTAATCTCATTTACACTTTAATGCTGCTAGGGTTTATCGGTCTATGTACATATGTTAAAGCTTCAGTTTTTAGGAAACAGAAATTGAGTGGCCTTTAAAATGAACTTGGAATTTAAACCTAGAGTGGTGGTATCCTAGCTACGGGGCTCCAATAATTGAGCTGCAAATATATCTTAGAGGGACACTTCCTAAAAATAAAAAAAATATTTTCTGAATTTCCACGGATCCAGCTGCTGATCTCATTCTTCGTCCACGTATTACGCTCTCACAGTAATTCGATAAAAGAAAATTAGCTGCGCTTGAAGTGAACAGAAAACTTAAGTTTGGAGTGACGGTAACCTGGCTTTGGGTCTCATGTGGCAGAGCTCCAAATATTTTTATCATCGAATATTGCATAGCTTCTAATCAAAATAATAGGATAATGAATCTGTATTTCAATCTTTCGCGTTAATGAAGGATATGAAACACGATGCCCTGAAGTTAAGAGAACATAATTTAAAACCTCACTTAAGCAAATAGGTGATGTCAAACGTTCATATTTCACGGAAATTGTAAAAGTTACCTACAGTTGATGCAAGTCCTGCTGGTTGAGCAATGATGCTTTTCGGAAAGCACAAAGCTTTTTGAAATAATATGACGCTATTCGGAATAACATGACGCTATTCGGAAGACCACGGCAATATTCGGAAGACCACGACGAAATTCGGAAGACCACGGCGATATCCGGAAGACCACGGCGATATCCGGAAGACCACGGCGATATTCGGAAGACCACGGCGATATTCGGAAGACCACGGCGATATTCGGAAGACCACGACACCACTATGAAATCTTGCACGAGCCTCAATTCTAAATACATGAGCAGTCTCGGCCTGGCATTGGAGACCAGGAGCGAGGACACTGCCAGACTCCTCAGTCTGAGTGTGTCTGCTGGACGTCCCTGCTAACATCCTTCACCAGGCGGGTAGTGCTTTTCCCAGAAGTGTCTGTTGAGTTCATGCTTGCTACTATTTTTCTTTTAGCTTCACTGGGCTTGGAAAAATTTATACTACGATCATTTAGCTGTAAACATGAGAAAAAGCAGTGCATGGGAGCATTTAATATAGGTTCTTCACCGAACGAGCTCACCTAGCATTGTTCGCTGGAAAATAAACCGCTGACTTTTACTCAATTACTTTTTATTCGAGGCGTCGATGCATTCCTTAAGTAGCTTATTGTATCAATTTGTCAACCCGAGCTCTGGCTTTCAGGGAATAAAGAAGTTTGGACGAACCGCCTTCGTCTAAGCAGAAATGTATGCTATCTTGCGCGTCTAGTGACTCAATTTATAAGAGGGTTGAAGCTTTCACGCATATTTCTTGAAAAATTGGGATATAATCACTTCCATTTTGTATTCCTTTAATTTTTGGGACGTTTTTGTGCTTGAGCAGCATAACTTAAAATGTCCAAACACAGACTTCCCGTATGCTGCAATAACATTTTTACATCTTTTTTTTTTGTTGCAGTTGTCATATCACAGTTTATGTACAATTTTAGAACTTTTTATGACGTAACGGCTTCAGATCTTAGCAAGCCATTCTATTTTAATTAATCGCTCTATTGTCGGCATCCAAAGTATGCATTTTTTATCCCCACGGAAGAAAAATTCGTTTGCTTGAGAAGAATTTTTTTTTTCTAATTTCACGTGTTCCATGGCGAATCTACGCCTTTCATCTTTCATTCCCAGTCCCATCATAGTTGATGAAAACCAAATCCCTGAAGGGAGCTCCTCTTGCAAGGGAGCTCAATATTTCCATACGATGAACCCTTGTCAACCCCTCCACCTCTCACGATGGACTTTGGCCTAATCAGCTTAGCGACAGGGCTCTCAGGTCCTTGCTTAGGGTCGTGTTCTGCGTCAAATTGCTCTCAGACAGTGCTCCTTTACTTAGGGCCGTAAGATCTTTACTTAGGATTCTTCTCAGCATCAAAGCGATCTTTAGTCACGCTCCATTACTTGAAATCCCGAGACCATTGCTAAAGATTTTTTCTAGGAGAATCTGATTTTTGGTTATTCCATCCTAGTAAGTTTGAGATAATCAAATTTGGGATGTGCGTAGAAAGTTTTCGAATTTCACTTTGAATCAGGCTGTACATCGAATATTTCTTTGCTGTGCTGGCTTACTGTGTACACATCGTCAGCAGTGTTTTTGGTCTATGGTTTGGTTGGGTGGAGTGATCCAGGTGTGTTTAAAGACGTCCAACCTTGATCATTAGAGTGCAAACAAATGTAGTACGGAGAGCTTAATGCGTGGGAGAATGCAACTATACTCCTAATGAAAATAGACGAAGACATGAAATTCCATCGTACCTGCAGAAGTTATCTGCAGCTGGCGGACAGCTGGTGAGAGAGGAAGTACAGGGCCTGCCGGGAAGAGTGCCATATTGACACGTTCTTTGCATCTTGATTCACACGTGTGTCAAATGGTATTTTGATAGTTTCAGCTCGACTGCTAATTAGTTATGTGTACGTTAGGAAACTAGCTTAAACTACGAAACTGACTCTCATGCTGGCTGCGAACGTGTGAAAGAACTTTCACTACTCAAAATCGTTAGGCAAAGAAAATGAAACTATACGTCAAAAAGCTCACTAGACCTCGGATTTATCTTCAGAAACTTTCATAAAATAATCTTATCGAGACTACGGGATCCTCATGAATACTTAGCGAAACTTGATCCTTGTTAATTATATTTTGAATAGCACGATTCCGATAGGGTATTTTTTTGTTTGATATCGAAGATGCGATTTCAAATTTAGTTCACTATCTTCCCAAAATTTGGTACTCAGTTTCAAGAAGTATTCCAAAGTTAACGCAGAAAGCTTTCTGTGCTAGCGCAAAAGGAACTCTGTTTTCATAAAGCAGCTTGACGGGAGATATCCGAGCCGTAACGAAAACGTTAGCACCGTCGGATTTTTGTTTTTAGCCGTACAGGCGATCCTCGTTACGTGTTCGACTTATTTTAAGCTTCATTCGGTTTGAGTGCAAAATTGCTAGCTCAGAGTATTAGAAATATGCGTTCTTAACCCAAGCGCATGGATTTTGAACACCTGAAACTGAAAATTTTGAACACAAATTAAATTATTATTGAAGTAAGGGAAATTCAGGAGTCTTGCTTGCGCGCACCTTGTATACTAGATACACATTTACCATGCAAAACTCGAACCCATGTACAGTTATCTACCTTGAAACCGAATTTCACGTGCAATGTCTAAAGTTCAGCCAAAATACCAAAAATTTGGATGGAGTCTCTCGTTGAGCCAACCCATTTGAATTGGTTCTTAAATTAAAGGCGTCATAACTCGAGAATGGCCAGCACGCCATTTGGTTTCTGAGTCGTGCTCGTTAACCCCAAAACTCACCTCTAGCGATCACTGCTTCAGTTGGGACAACTGGTCATAGTCCGCCGCCCGCTCTGTGCCATCGCCAAACGGATCTGTTCAATTCGATCGTTAGGAACTTTGACACGAGCTTCGCTGTTGCACCTGGAGGCCATCTTCGCAGTTTAAATGGATTAATCCAATCCAATGTTTATTCACTTGCTTTCTGTCATATTTTAGATAATTTTCAAGTCATCGTCAGGAGCTATCCGATTTTATAAAGAACGATAATCCGATTGTATTTATTTGCACTACCCCGCGCATCGGGTGTCGGCCACAGAAAACTACTGCACGCTGTAAAAATTCAGAATGTGCATTACGGTCGCCTACTTACGAGTACACGAAACCATACTTCACTGAATACGGGTAACTTCATTCACTTAAGTAATAATTGTGGTCGGATATTTTTTGAATAATTATCAGAATCATAAAAATCTTTGGCGTACAGGATGGTTCATGTAAGAATTCATGAATTTTTTCCACTTCTATTTGAGCCAAACTAAGCTGATAAACTGAAAATATTGAATTGCCCAACTTCCGACGAAAAGAACTCATAGCAAAGGTCTAAAGATCAGAAGTTTGAGAGTGTGACGAATCCAGTCTGATCGTACACAGGGCCGTAAAATAAGATTTTACGATCCTCTGTGTAAAATCAATTGGAAGCACATTCCCATGATCTTATTCAAGCGTATATCTCCGTAGATTAATATACGTAAGCCGCCTTAGCCATTTATTCCGCGGGAAATTCAGAGTGAATAACAGCTACATAATCTCTAGGACTCACTGCGTTAGGGTCGCCTGTAATCATAAAGACGTTTTTCTCAAACTGTAAAGAAACTTTTGACGAGAGGCTGCAGTAACCCGACATTCGCTTGGGATAGTTTCACCTAACAGTTACACAAGTTCACCTTATTTTTAAAACAAAATTCAGAAAGATTTGGCCGCGGTCCCGCTTACGAAATCTCAGTTGTTCAATTACGTACTAAAATTTACAATATGAATCTGTTTACATAACTCTTCGTACACTTCGTTACAGCCACGTATTGGTAAAGCATGTTATGTCCCAATGTTAATAATTCCGTAGCTTGAGGTATAAGTACAAGTAGTTTTTTGACGTTTTTGCCAAGCTTAACAGCCTACACGCTTCAAAGACAACTGTTTTATGTCTTCAAAAGTCGGATTATTCTATTTCTTTTTGAATTTACCTATAGATTTCTACTCTTAAATTTCTCCCAGATTGCTAAAAGAATACTCGCGACGTTTTCGGGTGCGCGAAGATTTTGAAGCGACTTGTTTCTACTGCATTATCATAGCTGCGGTTGTTAGCTTCATGCGTAATTTGACAGTGTAGTTCAAACGCAAACTCTACACATAAAAAGTACTAACTAATTACTTCTGCCTGGAACATATTCCCTCGAAACCCTAATTCAGAAAAGCTCATTTTTTATAAAAGTGAATTATTTTTGAACAAAACCTTTTCCTTCGTGCGTCAGCATGTTTGCCCTGGAAAGGAAGCCGTTCCAGAGACAAAACAAAACCGCTACTCAGCTACTCAGACTCGGCGCGGCAACTCCGTAGACTTGGAGAGCTTCCCAAACACACAACTCCTCGTGATTAAGTTACCTGAGACTCTACGTGATGCGTTCCAGAGGAAGGCGATTAGCTGGACCTGCGTCAAACTTGCGCAGTGGAAGTACTCGTCTACTGGATGGGCGGAATGTTTGCACTGAGAACAAATGTGATTGGCACGATCATCGTAGAAATACCACTTCCAGTCTCTTTTGTTGTCGCGTATGGACTTTCTCAACAAAAGTTTAAATAATATTGATAGCAACTTGTTTTAGAGGACTATAAAGCATACTCTCATGAGTATTGAAATATTTATTGAGTTGCTCACTTAAGCTTTATGGAAAATTAAATTAATCTGACCGATATCCACATGATTCCCTTTCAATATTTTTTACACTCGTTGCATCAGGCAGCACAAAACTGCTTCAATATTACTTTAGCGAAGTGGTTACGGCCGCTGTTTAAAAAGCAGTTCACGTTTGTCACGCTCCACATTCACACTCACACGTTGCGTTTCAGGTCAATATTTCATCTCTGCAACAGATTGGAACATGCTGTCACATTTCGTCGGTATGGATACATTGATCTTCCTAGAAGAGATGGTGCCAGATCCGCGTGGATATAATTTTATTCATTCGTTAGGTTTTATTACGATACTTGAGCCCAGAAATAAGTTTGCTCTTTTGGAGGCTGGCTTTGACACCAGGGCAGAGGATACTGTGCTAACAGCCTTTTGTGCAGTAGCACTTCATATATTTAACTAAATTAATACAATGAATACAGTACAAGGTTTGCTAATGAAAAACTAACGTTTGTTCTATTGCGAAAACATCGACCAGGTGAGACTATAGATGCACTGGCATTACTATGTTGGTTTGGCGCGAGACGCTTCTTGGTTTTGCTAAGTAGATGATTGCTAATCAGACGATTGCTAATCGGATGATTGCTAATCGGATGATTGCTAATCGNTTGCTAATCAGATGATTGCTAATCAGATGATTGCTAATCACATGATTGCTAATCAGATGATTGCTAATCAGATGATTGCTAATCAGCGGATTGCTAATTGAATGAGTGCTAATCCTGTGATTTCTAATTGAATGATTGCTGATTGAATTATTGCAAGTTAGATGATGGTTAATCGGGTGATTGCGAATCGGGTGATTGCGAATCGGGTGATTGCGAATCTGGTGATTGCGAATCGGGTGATTGCCAGACGGGCGATTGCCAATGAGGAGAGGTATACTTAGTACGCTAGTTTTAAAGCTAGCGTCGTCCTGTGCCTTCGCTCCGATAAAGTATTTCAAAGACTACTCAATCCTGGCAGACTGCTTTGAGAGACCTATCGACTACAGTACGTGTGCTCATTTCTAAAAGTTTTAAGTAATTTTTTCACAAGGTACGGAACTTCGAATAGACCCGAAAAAATAATTAACTTCATAGCTCTTGTATACTATTTGGGAGTCCTCAGCTTTAGATAGGACTTCTATCATTAGGGCTCACTTTGCTTCTCTCAATTTTCATACTTGTTTCGCTATCTCTTCTTTTTTCTTTGTCTTTTTTCCTCTCTATTCTTAACTCGCTGCTTTTATGCGTACGGAATCAGGTGTGGGAACGCACATGTGTATAGATTCTACGTTTTCTAGAGTCCTTACTAAATGGTCCTTTTTTCTCTACGCTCACTTTGGATCGCATTTCATGTGGATATGGAGCTCGAAACTAACTAATAATCCATGAATTGTGTGCAAATTCTACTAAATTCAAATCGAATATTCCACGCAAATGTAACATCGGAGATCAGCTAAAACTATCGCGCTATCGACACGGTGCATCGATGTCATAGTTATATCCTTCTCGCCTCAATATCTCGCATCATTACGGTACGTGACGAACCTTCGTTCAGCGAGTTGATTGTTCATTAATTGGTTTGCAGCCCCTCAACTGAGTCAATTGACAATTATGACGTTGATCACTTCATCGCAACGCTGTGCAGAGCGGGGTGTGTAAAGCCCGTAGACTTGGACGGGCTGTGTAGAGCCCGTGGACTTGGACGGGGTGTGTAGAGCCCGTGGATTTGGAGACACGAGCGCATACCAGCCGGAGTAATTAGACTTCGAGGCTTTAACGTGCTTCTCCATCGCCGTCCTACCATTGAACATCGGTATTAGTGGTATTAGCGACTGGTACTATATATGTTCTCACTGCTGTTTCTTTCTTGTTGTGTTCTTGTTCCCCTTTAACGTGTTTCTTAGTGTGTTCTTTGCAGAACTTATTTTCTTGAACTCATTGAAGAACCCCATATCCGATACATTTGTTATTAAAAATGATTTATATTATTGGAATTTTCTCCACTTACAAACTCCTAGTAAATTTGCGGTTCAAGCACTATCTTTACTATTCGTAGTCGGTATCACTGGCACTACTATTCGTAGTCGGTATGACTGGCACTACTATTCGTAGTCGGCATCACTGGAACTACTATTCGTAACCGGTATCACTGGCACTACTATTCAACGTATCTTGAAAACGAGCTTGACTGGAGGACTCGAACAATTTTTTCTGGAGCTTTCAAGATGAAGAATTGAATAGGGAAGGGTTTGAAGTCGCTGATGCCTGGTGCTGTTGCGCTCTAATGCCCTTTACCGATCCCAAATTCAAATTACTTTCCTGCGAACTTCAAAGGCTTGCTCTGCTCTGAGCCGAGCGACGTCAATCGAACTCATCAGAGTAGGGAAAAGAAGAGTTTTAGGGCTGACGTCACGTTAGATAGCCTGGACACAGGCAGGTTGCATTTTCCCATTTTGTGTACATTTTTCACTTTTATATACTCTTCAAATATGAACCTTGAGTATTTCGTCCACCATCCATAGGCGCTCGTCAGTTTTTACAGTGGAGTCGTGCTTGATGTATAGTCTTTGCTGGTTGCTAGATTCCCTAATTAGCATAATTTATTGCAATAATATTTTGTTTTCTTTTTGTTTTCTCAGTCCTAAATTGTGAAGTACTAGCACTATTCGAAATCAATCCGCCTATTCGTCTTGGTCATTTTCGGTCGTCGAGTTGCATTTATCGATGACCATATAAGGTCCGAATGCTGAGGTGATGTCGCCATTCCCTTAGGAGGGGTCCTCTAAAAAGTGTTAGTCACTATCGATTTTAAAGAATTGATCAAATAGGAATTATCAAGTTGATGATCACATCATGAAGAAGCTATGGAATATCGTATAGGTATCGTGCAACTTAGTAAGAAATAACTACGCTATCATTTGTTAAGAAGGTTTAAACAAATTTAACAGTTATTCAATAAACACTTGATGAAGGATTCAACTGTGGCAACTATTATGCATTACATTGTATTTTCTACCGCAGCAACATTTCTGTACTTGGGGAAATAAAACGCATGTTATCAATAGCAATATTCTCCAGCTGAAGTGAACAGTTGTTAGAATCTTCATACTTAGTCATAAGTCTATCCTGCAAAATGAACAATGAAGTACACGTACATTCGAAAAACCGTTTTAGGAGCATGCAATATTGCAGTATGATTGCTGTCATAAAAAATTATTTCTAGTCATTAAAAATCATACGTGGTTGATCAAGTAAACATTCGGTCGAATGGAAGCAAGTGAAAAAAATACCACAGTCGCCCGTGTTATGCGAGTGCCTCCTGCAGTTGATCTGTGCAACAAGATTTTTGTTCCTGACAAGTGGTATTTCATATCTCAATTTATTGCAAATTATAGAAAATACTCATTCTCCCTATGAAACCTTACTTTTATGTTGTAATTATTTGGTATTTGTTAATGATGATGTATTGTAGAAACTCAAATTTAAAAATTCTTTCACCCGATCTCAAAACTAAAGTTCTATCCGTATTTCTTTTGCATTCCAAAAAGGAACACAATAAATATCGCTAATATTTCGTAAGACAAACTTGCCTATTTCTCGTACACGATTTCATGAAGATGTTGAACATTCTTCTATTGGAAAGCCTTACAACTTTTTGGCCTTGTAGTTTAACCTTTTACAAAAAATATTTGTACCCTACAATGTCTCTTCCTAATTCTGTAAGCGGTAAAAACCTACCATTTACCCTGATCTCTTTACCGAAATCATATTTCGACAGGACTATATGTTGCTTGTTGGACAAGGGGAATAGAACCTCCTGACGAATCTAAAATGAAGGCAGACCGTGCTTTGAATTGGACTCGGCAAAGAACACATAAACTGAAATGCTTAGCGACGAGGATGAGGCTTTTTCTTAATCTCGTGGGAGCTCTCGAGTCTTCGTAGCATCGCTTGCTCCCGTCCATTACTTGGCTCCAGGGCTGGTGTACAAAAGAGGACGCTCGTCGGGCCTCTGTTTGTTTGAGTTTGTTTCCATGGTTGCTCTGGCTAATTCTGCACTGGCTCCAATACATGCAGCCAGTACAGCTGTCTTCGGTGTTCATCGGCTTTTATATGAATGAAAGCAACTGTCGTTTGAAGAATATCTACTTCGTTGCATGATGTTGTTTTGTTTCATCCTACCAGTAGCCGTTCTAGTAAAGTAGCCATTTGTTTTCCAATACGACGCAGCTCGTTGAATTAGTTTATTTTCTTCACTTTTATTCATGTTACGGTCGCGACTGTAAAAATCTAATACATCTATCAGCGTAGTTACTTCAGTACCGAGTTAGCAAGCCATCACATTTGATTTAAATTACTATGAAATGCGTCGTTTACCACTTCCATGGAGGTAAGGTAACAATACGTTTTAATTAGCGCGTCTGATAAAGGAACAGTGTGTTCTGAGAAAATATCAAGAACTATAATAATTAGTGAATGATTAACGACTTCGATCATGTGTTACAGGCAGGCTTGTCTTACGCACTTGTCTTCTTTACTCATTTTATTTTTATCTTGTCATTAACGTAACATTAATCATCTGCCTCTCTACAGCAAAAATTTCTATGTTACCGTCGTGTTTTTAAAAGTTTGGAACTGTACAATTTGATGAAAGCTGCGTGGCAGTAATTGTCACATTGTACGTAACTGTGTGCATCCAGCTAAGGTAATATTATCTCTAAATTCTGCTAGCATCTAAGCTAATTCAAACACTAAATTTAACGAACACTATACGAACATCACAATTTTCGATGCTGGTACAGAGATGTCATGGGGTTTTTCAAAGCGTTGTTTATTGATTGCGCATGGGTAAAACTCAGTCAATTCGATTTAGTCAGAAGCTATGGTGGAGTTCGACAATGCATTTCTGGCTGGTGGGAATTCGCGAAGTCCCAAAGCGAGAATGAAAACATAGGGTTGGGCCCCCTCCTGTAGTCGGTGCTGCAAACACTGAACGAACACGGGGGAGTACTTGGCTTGATGCACGGCGGTCTGAGGGGACAAACTGAGAGGGAAAGTCCTTTAACATTACAAACAGAGCTAGTAGACCTTGTCCTCGACTGAGAAAGTCTGTTAGCATAGATGATTTGCTTCAGTGAAACTTGAAATCGTTGAATTTAAAATGAATGCAATAGCAATGGCTAAAGCTTTGTGAACCTAGGCCTTCAACATATAACGTAGTATACGGTTTTTCGAATGAGTCATTTGAGTGAATCTTAGATTTTAACGCCTTTTTTGAGAACTTTTTCACTATTCAGCTGAAACATTTATTCGTGACAAGCGAATTTCTAGAATTGTGCTTGTCATCAGTTCCGTTCTTTTTCCCTTCATTTCGAGAGGAGGTTTTTGCATAGACGTAAGACTAAATTTGAACAATCACTTCTTATTGCAAAAGGAACTTGTTTTTAATCGTAATAGCGTCTCATCAACGACAAGGATTGCAATTTTTGCTTCTATGTGATCCAAAGTAGAAGTAAACAAGTATCTATTTGCACCGATTGAGTCTTGGTTGCGGTAGTACAATCGGTACGAGACATTTTTGTAGTCCTGATAGCTGAAATTTTCCTTCAGTTAAATATCAGTATCAGCGATAATTCAAGACTCTACATCACTAAACTTGATGTACGCTACGTAGTCAACATTCTTCAATCCATTCTGAAAAAAGATTGAAAATTATTTTGCTCGTGCATCACCGCTTGTGAAATTCACGAGTCTAGTTTGTAGGACGCCAATTTAAATCTTCGCCTTTTTTCACAGGTTTTGTACACTACGTTACCGATTAGGATTAGTTCAGGATACTCTCGTGCATTGCGTAACCATCAGACTTTTGTGAAATGAATTTCTTGGTTGAGAAATACTTGAATACTTCGTGTTTTTTATTAAAAACCTGAAAGTGCAACGACACGATTTTTCTTATTTCCGACTACAACGACCATGGAGATGGCAAATTCCCGCTACTGCGAGAATTGTGTGCGGTGTTGCCACTAGGGCTGCCACACGATGAGTGATCATGCAGTAGTCGTTATATCACTCAGTACTCGTGTGAATGCGAGATCATGGAGTAAGTAATATATCTCAATTAAACATTGCATTGAATATCGTGAAGCTATGTGACACATAGGTATGTTAACGTTGTTAGTTATTAACGTTGAAACGAAGTATACGATATTCAATGGGTACTTAAAAAACGATTAAGCTGTGGTAACACCTTTTTGCCACACTTGGCCTTATATAAGTGATACTCGTTTATTAAGTCAAATATTGGTTGGTATGAGTCGTAACAAAATTTTTAGATTAAATTTCAGTTTCCCAAGGGAAAAATAGCATTCATTTTCATTATTAACACCCGTTCTATGTATAAAATCAGATCCATACTCGAGCGTTCAAAGGCATTCGAGTCTTGGTGCTCAGAAATCTTTCTTAATAGTACTCATGAACTTAGGTAATTTCAACTTATTTGTCAGAGTATGAATTTGACTTATGCAGGTCCCACAGCATTTTTCTTTCAGAATGTATAATTCGGCTTGAGGATATTTCCTACCCGAGCGACCCTCGTATAGGTTTTCATTTACGTGTAGTTTCCAGACCCAATTTCACTAATTAAATAGGTGTAACAACATTGCAAGAGGTCGCACGTTAGCCCGCTGGCAGACCCACCTCGCTGCGTCGCATATTCATCCGACATGGCCCGCGCGAGCGTTGAAGTAGACAGCACCAAAGTTTGCTCCCTCCCCCTCCAAAAATCGACTGCGGATTTTCCAAGTAACCTGATCTTGCCTGGTGGGCGCATTGCCTTCGCTGGCTCATATCCCCCAGATTTTTAGGGATTTTCGGGGTGGTCGTCGAATGTTTTTTGGAAGTTATGGCAGCACGATGGTCGACTGGGATTTTGTGCCGCGGACGTTTTTAGGGCCCGTCTGATGTACGCAATGACTGCTATCGGATTCTGCTCTATATTGGCGGAACCCTCGCTCAATCTGCCAAATACGGAGTGGAATATCGACGTAACTTTGTAGTTTGAGATCAGAAATTCCTACTGTGAACTATTCGTGTGAGGAGAGGTACTTGTTGGATGTATCTGAGACATGGTCGCTGGAAATGGCTTCGATCATCAGTTGAATTCGATTGAATTTCGTGTGTATTTTTTCGCGCAATTGTTTCATATCACGTCAAGTTACTATATTTCAATTTTTAATGTTGACCTGGGTGCGAGGTAATAAATTACCTTGATGTACAATGTGATGCAATTGTGTTTTGACAAGAAAGCTTGGGGTGATCGCATCAGCGATAAAGTAGACGCCACTCCTACAATCTGATGCAGCGTGATTGTGTATGCTACATTTATTTCATATCTGGACTCTAATGTCTCAATTCCGGATGGGAGTAGGGGGACCTTGGATACATTGTGATCACTGTACTATTTCTTTTATTTTTCTTTTGCTCGCAAAAGGAAAATAATTGAGTATTTTCCTTTTGCTCGCAATATTTTCAAAAAACATTCTTTCTTTCACATCAATCAATACCTTTTTTCTTTCCTGCGATGCACATCCCAATCATTTTATTTATTATTCGTAGTGCAAGCGCACGTATAGTTCTGTCACTTCCCCTTGCCTCATGCGCTGCGTTTCATCGCGTCTCCTAGCGCTGGTCGGTCTCACGGCACGGCGGAAGATGCGATCTCGGGCCTGCCATACATTCTGCCAGCGTGTCGGTATCGCCGTCCTCGGTTGCATTGCGGTGAAAACAACCGTAAAGATAACAAGTTGAGCGAAAGAGCCACCATGAAAGGGGCCTCCGGGAGATGAAATAATCTGCCGTGGTGGGAACACTGAAAGAGAGTCCGGCCATTTAGGAATTTGCGTCCATTTGAGAATTTGCGTCCATTTGGGAATTTGCGTTCCATGCACAAAACTTGGTGTCGCAAACGTGCCTGGTTACGATTGTTTACGACTTCAAGGACTGAGAGATGGTCCAGTCGCCGGGGCATAGAGCTAGTAACGTTTCGTGCGAGGGCGACTTCGAATTGCTACGGGGAGCAATTTCAAATCAAACGGGCGCACAGTTGAATAATGTGTAGATATACGTGTCACAAATTTGTGGTGGCGCCCATTTTTCATGATTCGGATCCCTTCACGCGGCATTATGCATCAAAATTACAAAAGAGTACTATGGTCAGGGTACCTTTGTGATGGAGATCAGTAAGGAGCGAGGGTATGATTCGAGAGGTGTCGAGCTGCTGAACATGGGACAATAAACACGTTAGAGCGCCAATTTTAGTAAATGCTGATTTAATTCCGTAGCCCTAGTTTCACTTTAGTAGATGCTGATTTGATATCCCGACTGTTGGATCACATTAGCAGATGCTGATTTGATACTCCGACGTTGAATCACGGTAGTAGATTTATTTCATATTCCGACTCCTGAATCACATTTGTAAATGCTGATTTGGTACTTCGACTGTAGATTCACATCAGCAAATGCTGATTCTATACTCAGACCCTAGACTCCATCTGTTGAAAGTTGACCATCAAGATTAATGTCGATCTTATGATAACAAACAATTTCAAGGTAAAGCTTCTGTGGGCTGGATCTACAATAAATAAAAGAGCATCTATTTTATACCCGTTACTATCCTGCACAAATAATTATTAACAATGCTTTAGATGAAGACGCCTATAGAGTCCGCCACTTCCGAGGAGTTGCCATAGCGTGAGGCAGGAAATGTAACTAGGCACCTGGTCCCACCTACGCTGTGGAATGCGCCTCATTTGCAAATGCATTTAATAAAACTTGTTAGCATTCATTGAAAGGCCGCCGCACGGGTACACGAGTGGGATTGACCAGATTTTTTCCAGATTTCCAGGACGCATGCGTTACCGTTTTGACGAGTTCACTCTAGCATGGAAGTTTTGAGAGTTTGTGCTACGTGGTGACGATATACGTCAATTAGGATGCATTACATTAATAGAATGTTGAACTTTTACTTTGCTCTCTTAGCAATTTATGTTTATCTATTGAAACTGATCATCCGTTATTTATACATTAGTTTACACTAGCTTTTCCAGAGGGCGGAAATTATACGTTTTGTTATATTAGGCTCTGTTGTGTGCCCACTTGTTTGATGGATATTTCGTTGAATTAATT
>VOMN01110443.1:0-26308 GCA_014899125.1 Orchestia grillus
CATATAAAAAATAAGTGTCATACCGTGGCTTAGTTCATCGCCTGACCTCAATCCCATTGAAAATCTATAGCGATATTCAAAATCGCTGTGCACAGAGAGGCCAAAGAACGGAGAATCACCTGCTTGTAAGATGGGAACAAAATATCACAAATGGAGTGTCTAAAGTTAGTTTCCAGTTACAATAATCGTTTCCATGCAGTTTTTGCAAATAAAGATTATGCTACTGAATACTAAACACTTTTTAGTCTTGACCAAATACTTTCGTTTCATACATTTTTTTTGCTTAGTTGATTTTCAGGTTATCAATAAATTTTCATCAGTTGTGTCTCAATATTCTGGTAAACATATGTTCTCTTCCCTACTTGTTCCCTTTGCCCAAAACCAGAGTTTGAAATTTTCAAAATATAAAAGATCAAAA
Organism: Orchestia grillus; assembly: GCA_014899125.1. Taxonomy (NCBI): domain Eukaryota; kingdom Metazoa; phylum Arthropoda; class Malacostraca; order Amphipoda; family Talitridae; genus Orchestia; species Orchestia grillus. The sequence continues at coordinate 419 of VOMN01110443.1, forward strand.
TTAGAGTTGTCCAAATATTTGTTTTCAGGTTCTATGAATACTATTAAAACCATTCTGGCCCGTAATCTTAGACGGTTTGACTCACCGAACTCAAAGTCATACAGAATTTGTCATCGTAAAGTATTAAAACAAGGACAATGTCTTGCAGCACGCATACATGCATATGCATAATGTTACGGCATAAATAATAAATTTTATCGATATTACATAAACCGCACTACAGTTTAAAAATCTCCTTTCATTCTGCGCCATAGGAGAAACAATCGAAATTCCAACTGCAAATGCGGAAAAATTACTGTTAAATGTTCAATAGCTTCACATAAGCGACGTAAAATATTTGAAGTGCTACTTCGCGCTGCCGAACTGAAAGGTATAAGTAAATTTTATTGAATCATGTGCTCTCCTTCCATTAAGACCTCAAATAATACATTCAGACCAGCTGCTATACTAAGTTATGCTAGCGGCATTGAGCCCAACTGCGGTAGCAGAGCTCCCAGGAGGGCAGAGGCAGCTTACTGAATACCACTCATGAGCGTCCTCGTCGTCGTGTAACTTGCCTTCCAAAACGGAGTGACATAGCTTGAGAAACTTACACTTCCAAGAATTGGTATTTTACCAATGAAAATGGTCTTAGGTACGAAATATAAGTATTATTGAACAATAACTGAATAGGTGTTGAAAATATTTAAACTGCTTCCATTCGTATATATGTATTAACAGGCACGTAAAGATTTTAAGTAAGCATATTTTATCATGGATTGATAATTAAATAAATTTCATAATGTTAACTTACAGAAGAGTCGCTGAGCCATTGATGTCGTACAGAATTGTGCTATCATTTAGCTTGAAGATTTATTTTTAAATTTCACGACATAAGGTCAAGGAGCAGATGCATATACAAAGTAATTTTAAATAACAGTAATTCTATTCTCCTCGATAACTTTTTTACAATGAATGAAATTTTATAGGACAAGCCGTGAATATTGTGCACTCACCGGACAAAAAATCAGTCACCTGCTACTGATATGGTATACGACGGAATAATGGCGGCAATTTTGCCGTGCATGCTAGAAATTCCGCAAATTCAACCCCATTTACACGTTTTCATTATTTAAAATTATTTACAACGAAGCTTCTTTCTTCCTTCTTCTTTGATTTGAAAAACTCAGCAATTGAATGCGAGATTATATCAAATGTGTCGGTGACTTTGAATTTGAGACTTCAAAAATTCGATTCACTTGACACCGAGTAATCAAATGAAAATACGCTAACACCTCAATTAACGAGAAATGAACTTTTATAAGTGAAAGTATTACGAATCATTCAAATGGGCCAAAAATACATAGAGCACATGAGGGTGGAAGCCATGCGTAAAGAAGCCTAACGTAAGAGCAAAGAAAGAGCGTACGCTGCAGCAAATGAGGAGGCAGCACAGGTGGCCCGCGTCAAGGGAAGCTCTACTCCAAACAGTCCGCGCCTCTCTAATGGATCTTACGTGAACTGCTGTAACTCAACGTGAGAGAGACAAAATGCTCCACTAATGCTCCATAAAATACCAGACTATACGTATGAGCTCACGGCCAATTCCGGACAAATTGCGACGGAAGTCATTGGACATAGGAAAAATGTCGGCATGCGGGAGCACTTTTCTGAAAATATTCATTATATCTACATTTCTCTTGAGTAATAACTCATCTTTTAGCCTACGATTGGAGATATACGAGGGATTATTTTCATCAAAATCTTTTTGAAGCAAGTGTTACTCCTATGGAAGATTTTCAATGTTCAGTGAGACCTATACGTGGGCGCAGGGTCATTGCTCTATTCCTGACAGAATGGAGGTAGAATATTTCTTAAACCAAATCTATGTTGTTTCCTCTAAAGTCTAAACAAACTTAAGACTTAGTTAAGAGTAAAGCGTTTGTTAGTCTAATGAGTAGAAATATAAAGCAAATTTAGCGTTCCTTGGGCAATTGTTGGGTTCCTTTTATGGCTAACGAATAGGAACATAAGGCAATTGTTGCGTTTCTTCGGCCGTAACTTATAGCAGCCTTAAATTTAGATACGTGCGTATTATTCATTAAATTGTTTCGTAAAGTTCATTTTAAGTGAAAATAAAATCCTAAGCCTTAAAAAGGTGTTTGATTTAATGGTTCGTTGAAGAAATTCTTGAATCATAATTGTGTTCAACTAATGAGCTCCTTTTTACCTTTTCGTTTTGTCAAGAGTATGTGTGCTTCTAGTACAAATACACTACTTCAAGCCAGTCCATTTTCAAAGTTAATGAATAAGTTATACATTTGAGGCACAGATATTACAGAACACACGGAATTTTAAAGAAGCGCAGCTCACCTCAGCGGTGCGATCAAGAGTTTACAAAAAAGAGAATGAAAATCAATTTCATAGTTGTATACGTTGCTCAATACAAATTAAGACGCAATAGCGTAGATGTCATAGTAACTATGGAGACAAGGGGAAAAATGTGCAAATGCTTTCAACTGTTACCCAGGATTTTATTTTCCCACGTAAATTTACTTCAGGCATTAGGATTCAATGACATAAGTTTTGTCGTTCTGAAGTTTCGTACAACAAAAAACCGTTCCGCAAAACATTCCTGAATCAAATTATGTAGTAGTGAACGTTACGACACTGTTCGTGAATGTTACAGTCCTACTCGCATGAGAGCGATATTTTTTCACATCAGTTCTGAGAGTATTAAATGGGATTTTTCGTTTCCTCTAACTGGGTGAAGCAGGGCGCCTAAGAAACACGTACCAAGCCTCGTGAGAGGCTGTAAACCTATTTATCTCAATTACGAGGCAGGGATGGCGTGACCTCATCTATTAATATAACACGTCTGCCTCGACGAGTTATGAAGGACCATATGTTACTGAAAGCGTCTTTATTTTCATTGGTCTCCAGCTTCCTGTTGTCGAATCTCTTCTCACGATTACACGCTCTTCTATGCGCGCCTCAGGGCTCAGTCAATCCCTCATGAGGCTCTTCGATGTCACGTTGTTCTAAGAAAAAGGTGTTCGAGGCTATTTTTTAAAATGCTTCTTTGTGGTTAACTGTTTCTTGTGCTCACAGATATCATGAGACAATTTTTGCAAGAGTTTGATGATCTGAAGCAGTCAATATAACCTTAAAAAATATATATTTTTAAAGAATGCATATTGAGTTCTTCGGCACTAGCTCTATACGCTATCAGGGCTGGTTGAACTACTGCACTGACGGTAGTGTCTGAGGTGTGGGTACTGTTAGCTCTAAATATCGAATAGCTTGCAAAGCATCTTGAGCCTTTATACAGATTAAAAGCGTATCTTCATGCAGCTGAGATGCTAGTCGGCAAATTTTCTTCTGATATGCTTCTACAGAGAGTGGCTTACGTTTCTTTCAAATATGCTTGAAAGCTCTGTGTTGCATTTAATTACCACACTCTGCTTTGTAAAAAGTCAATTTATACAATGTACATGCCTGTTCAATATGGAATTCTAAATACTTTTCTTTCAAAGATGTTTTTGAAATTAGGGAACGGATAGGACAAGATATGTGAGGAATTCATTAATGTGAGTTCTACTCGCAAAAAATAATTCCTGATAATTGAGGTAATACGAGAGTTGGAAAACCAGACTCGTGCCCAGAAGAGTTGGAAGCTTGAGTTTGTGGAATGTGCTAAACTTGCACTCGAATTTTGTGTGTATTTTCATGGATTACATTTCCTTACCAGCCCAGACTAACTTTTTCGCGGCCCCATTGGTAAACTTATATAATAATTGGTTGAAATACTCACAGGCAAAAATTATAGAAAATTTTAAAACCCATACCAAACTTTTGTGCATGAACTTTTTAAATCTCAAATTAAATTACTTAGTTTTGAGCAATAAAATTTGGCGGAAATGTTAACGAGACTGACGTGCGTATGAGCTGCTTTTGAATCAGTTCTGTTCAATCGTAAACAAACTAGAGCCACACCATTGTTAGAGGAGCGTGCCACGCTTTCGTACCTTGCAAGTTTTCAGTTAAAATGAGTCACCCTAAGCACCTGAATGGAGGAGAAGAGGTGCAGATTGTGCCTAAATTAGCTGATGATGATTGCGCGAGAGATTTTCTCGCACCTGATACTTTCGCCCATGAAGTCAGTGATGTGAAGAAGTATCTCAGCACTACTGAAGCCAAGGCAGAAAGGAAAGACAATGGAAAATGTAGTACCTGACGAGACGTGATTTGTTCAGAGTGTAACGGGAAATACGCAGGAGCCCTCAGTCAACAAGCAGGAACTAATTTGAGAATGTTGGACTATGCCATGTATCGAAACCGACTCGATGTCGAATACTGAGAAATATGGAGATCCTAAGTCACTGTCGTCAACTATGTAATGATGCTATGCGTTTGTTCTTTTTAGCGTGTATTTTTCTCGATCGTTCTTCTTGAGTTCGCGTTAGCTCCGCTTGAACTCTTATTTTTAATTGAAATGAGGTTATTCGTGACCGGCTGCCACCACTTGATTTCTTGGCATGCTATTTTTATTTTATCGTGAAATATATTTATTATTTTTATTGATCATTCAAAGACAGGACGTTGTGTTATATTCAATCGTCTCGTAAATGGTCTTAAATTGTCCGAGAAATATGAATGAATTTTGATAAGTGTGTCGATAAGACCAAGGTTTACTGGATTGAGATTTCATTTTCTTAAATATAAATTTAGTCTCGTGAATTTCATGGATGCAGATTAAGAGAATTCCAATACTCTTCTAGATATTGATTCTTTAGAGTACAGAACACGATGCACCGAATATTATTTCACCTAAAAAAATTAGTTATTTTCTCTCAGCTGCTCCTACTCCGAAGGGATAAATACTCATTTTTCACTCAGTGATACAGCACTCGTATCATACTGAACGTAATGAGTCAAAAGTGCGTTGATAAGGCAATTTCATGATCGTTTCAGGAAGTTTTAATCAACGCTCGCCGTATGAAGTTTCCAATTGAGTGAGCTAAAAAACGCTGGAGCGAGAGCAGACTGCGACTAAACACACCACTTTGAATTGACTTTTCACTGCATTACCGTCAAAGCCTCTCACAAATTGGATCTTTAATTTGAGCGATGGAAAATCATCGCAGCGAAATAAAAGCAGGCACAGTGAAGCCCATATCGCTCGTATCAATCAACTTTGACGGAATAATTTGAAAACTAAATGACTGAGCACTTAAATCAATCTAGGAAAGAAATTGTGACGCCCTTCCTTCAGTCGTTACTCGCCTGCGAAACACAATCAACTTCAACGTTCAGTTGCAGAACTTCTCGCAAACAACTGTTCGAACCTAACTCGAAACTTAGCCCATGCGATGACGAGCAAGTGTGCAACTCAACACACACTATGCCACGAGCATGTGTGTAACTCAACACACGCAGACACGAACGCGTGTGCAGCTGAACACACGCAGCCACGAACACGTATGCAACTGAACATTTGCACTCCCTCTAACATCATCACATGTGACTATATATACATATCATATATGTTATGAACTACACTTAATATTACGCACGTAACCCACGACTACCTCATATAACATCAATTAATATCACATAACACTTAGAAGAAACATGTCATACAAAAATATGCGCTACAGCGTCCAGTTCAGCTGGACTCTGTCATTACACCTCCGAATACCGGTTCAGCTTAATTGGGATCTATGCAAGTAAGTTCGCATAATCATACACCTGAACTCCTACTCATCTGCTACAGAAGTGACACCTGTAAAATTGTAAGCGTAGCTTCAGGTGAACTTTACTCCAGCAGCTACACTTGCAACTGCTGGAATGAATGTATACAGCTTAATTAAGTCCAGCAATGACTCTCGAAACAAGGTTGAGCTTCTCCTTCCTTTTCACATTTTTCCCCCGTGAATTCAAATAAGATTGCTTTAGATTCACACGTATAATTTCCAACAAATTATGCCTATGAAACTGAATACTTATCCCCTGAAGCCTTTCTAATTCCCGGGTGCCTTTGTCGTGAGAAAACTGTAATTTTGAGAGCCGACTCGTACGTGCAATCACTCACCTTTTGTAGTAAGACCCACCAGAATGTCTCATGATCAATTTACCACTGAGGTAATTTGCAGAGCTCTAAAGATAATTATAAAAGCCTGGCTAACCTATAAGCGGTTCGCAGTATCGGCAATATATGCAATATTGTTCCTTTTTTACGCGATGTATAGATAGAAACTCTATGCTTTTCCTTTCGCGAAGAAACGCGCGGCTAATAGCAGCAAATTATAAAAGAATTTTCTGAACACACTGAACATGAACGACCTGGAGCGAGTCAAAAGTAAGATAAATCTTCGTCATTTCAATAGAGCTCGGGGCATCCATAGAATTTAAGGCCATAAATCACAAGACGATTTATGTGCAAGATCCCCGAAGTGATCTCCCTATTCAAATATGGGTCACTTTGATCTTAGGCTTGTTTGAGGATAAGTAGGCGCATAGAAATGCTGCCTGGTGCTGCGATATGACCGAACAATGGGAGTCTCTATTAATAAATTTCTTTGAGAAGACCACAGTGCGACCACCGTGTCCATTTGGCTGCATTATAAAATCTGCCTCGAAGACATACAACCCAAGCTTTTGCTCGAGAAAATGATGCTTTGCAAGTAGAGCTCCATAAAGCAACACTTCCGTCCTTCAGGCGCGCTTTACAGGCCCTCTAATGGCCGTGTTAATGACACAAAATTGCTTTTATGCGCTCGCATCTGCAAAATTTATGCATAACTTGATGAGGCCAGCGAACCTGCTTCCAGCATCGGATGGGGCTTTTGTTCCATCTTTCTTTACGAGAGATGCTCTGAATAACCATACCGTGACGTCAAAATTTGAGGTTTGTCTCGTATAGTTACGATTACTTTATGACGTTATATCCAACGGTTTAGAACATAAAAATTGAATCTCGAAATTGACTACGAATGTCTTTCCTCTGCTTATAATGAAGGCAAACTAATTAAATCACGCAACAAAATTCAGTGTCTGTAGATATGTACGCGCTGCTGTTACAAGCGACCGTAGTTGTCAAGACGTGAGACTAACGTGAGATAAATGTTAATTTTCCTTTAATTGTGTGCTTTTTCACAAATAAAATGATACAGAAGTGTCTTAAATCCTCGTTTAAAACTATTGTAAACAATTTTGATGTGCTTTCTCGAAATTTCTCGGGGAGTATTTTTCAAACAAAAACAGTCCGTAAGAGTACGGTAGGTTGTACTTGGTTATTTCTGGTGCATCTCTCCCTTATAAAAAATATTGTCAAGTTTAATGCACTCGCTCAGTGGAGCGCGAATGTACTCGAGTCGATGCACGTGTTGTGTGCACGTTGAAGGTGATGCACAGGACGCTGGCAAGTGCGCTTCAAGCGACTGCGTTCTGCACAAATTCCAATGGGTTCAAGCATCTCAGCTTCTTTGATGAAATATTTGTTTCGGAACATCCTTCATAGTTAAGCGAACTGTTTGCTACCTTGTAAGTATGAAACGCGATTCATCGCACTCGAAGACTGGGCAGCAGCTGAACCCATATTCTTGTCATTTTTGTCACTCACTGCTTTCGTTCATACATAAGTAATCAACTTCATCTCCCCTTTTATTTGTCCCTAATTATACGTCTCAGAGGCTCGGCTTCTGTTAAATGAATCTTGTAATTCCCTTATTTCCAAAAAGTTCTACCCAATTTTTCTGGCACTGAGCGATTCCCTTCTCCTACCCGTTTTCTCGACGTAATTTTCTCCTATCCTGGTGCCAATAACGGATAGCCCTAAGGAGAAACTCAGGTTTCTCGGGATTTTTCGTCAATGGAGTGAAATTGTACGAAGTGTTTCTTTCGGGTGAGTGGCAGGCGACGTACAGAGACGGATGGACCCGCTTCGTCGCTCGTAGTCCTCTACGACTGCCCGTATTTCTCCGGCGCTCCTCCGGGTGCGATTACCTTCACACACACTGGGACGCCTATTAATATGCTTGTGTTCGAGACACTGCGGCTCAGATTCGTCTTTAGCAATTCGAGGACATGATATCGGTGCTGAAAAAATTAGATTAATTTCATCTGAATTGAAACTTAAACTAGATTACCACGAGTGCAATCCGGCACAATACACTAGCGTTCATCAGACAGCAGATGAGGCACTGGTCCTCGGGGCACAATTACATTCACGACCTTAGTCTGCTATTAATTCACATCCGTTTTAAGCGCTGCTTCCGGGCGAATTCTATTCAACTCCTGAGCCTGAGCATAACGGGCACGGTATACTGAACTGATGTTACGTCTGTAATATTTGCTTCGCTATCACTCCAAGGCTCAATTTACTTCTTGTTTTAGTATGCTAGTTTCGACGATAAGTGCTGACTTCATTCCTCAAACTCGTTCCGCGTGTTCTAGCTTGGTTAGTCTGGCAGATCATGTTATTTCTATACGACAACGATAGTTACGTGGCTCATTTCATTTCGTGTCTGATTAAAAAAAGATATTTTGTACAAATAATCACATGAATTGATTTCTTTGAGCCCTAAATTTCGAAATAATGTATTTATTCTCGTTTCGGTGTAGGCCGATATATTATAATTTTTACTTGTCGATAGTTTGCCTCTTAATAATAGCCCTAGATGAACTCGTGAGCGAAGGAACTGGGATTCTATCGTTCTCCAAACTATTCTCCCTATTCTCCCAGGAAAGAAGCTGCTCTTAAAACGGAGCTGAAGGCACCAGGGTATTGCATATTTAATACAAAATAGTTAGCTCAGCAGTGAATGACAATGGCATACGATGTGTAGAGGCAATACTGCGATTATCTAAAATACATATATCTACTATTTCAGCCTTTTAAAATGGCTGAATTATTCTTCAAAAGCTCGGGAGTTATAACATGATATTTAAACATTTACCCTACTGACATATATACGAGCAAAAGTTGTTTCAACGAATAAAAACATTCGAAATCTCTCTATTTTCACTCATAAATATCGCGCAAATAATAATCTTGAAATTTCAACTAAGTTTTCCTCAGTTTTCCAATACCTAAGAATCTAGTATTCTGAACGAATGGGAAGACCAGCTCGCGCACACACATATGTCAGAGTCGTTCTGATCCTGTTTAATTGATGGCACCGCACTCGTGTCAGCGGTACCCGAGATCACCGTCAACGGGTCAGCTGCGAGGAGCGGTGACACCAAAATATGCACCGAACACAGGAGCGTCGAACTCCAGAATTTACGATTGCTACTGCGCACCAAGCTGTTATGACGTGCGAGTGCTGACGGAACGGAACTTGTGGCAACTCTGCTGGCCAGCAGGGATGCGTTGAACGTTATGCTACTGGTTGTTGTGGTAAATTAGAATGAAATGTGTGCTTTGACATTATATGCAATGAGAGTCCACTCTTTGTCATATCATGTCTTCAATCCTTAGTTTAAAGTGTTGTATGATGCTGATTTGCTAGCAATTATATGTTATCGAGAAATATAAAAGCACTTTACAGGATCAGATCCCGTTCCACCAAGTTAGCCCCTGACATTTACAAATTTTACCCCGGTTGAGTCATTACCAGGAGATCAGCTTTACTCAGCGTGCGAACTATCATACATGTTCGATCACTGACGTAGGGAAGAAATTATTCTCGTAATTTTGCGAAAAAATTTCTAGAATTTGTATCAGTTCAAGAAAGGTTTTCATCATTCTATAGAACGAGCAAATTGAAACTCGTGCATATGTGCAAAGCAGGCCAGAGGTCACAAGCAATAACACTGGCCCTGCTCAATCAATAAGAGAGTGAAGCAATAAAGCATCACGCTGTGTCCGCTATAGAGGGCGACCGCCACGCGGAAGCTTCTCACTCAGCACCGCATGTGCCTACAGTGCAGGCAGTATCTCGAGCAGCGGTGTTTTTTCCTATAACATGTTGTATTTATGGTTGGGATTTTTGAGTTAATCGAATATGATGACGAATATGAGCTTCCATATCTGGTAACCAAATAACTCGCTTGAAATTGCTTGCGATGCAGCATGATGTCATGAAAATTGAAATTACGAATTTTATTGCAAACTTTTGATTTTTCTATGAAACGGTTAATTTTGGTGCAAAGACTTAAGCTTTTACTTATGAGAGAGTAAGGTGATACGGACGTGTATCGTAGAACAGATATCCTACAGTGAATCTGATGACCGAGAGCTGTTTGTTTTCAACCCAATTTTGCATCGCAACAAAGAGTGTGTCTAAATATAATTTGGGGGTCAAGAGATCGTAAGTACAACCCAGGATCGTAATTTATAGCACAAAATTTTGACGACCTCATAAACGTGCAGTGGAAAGAAGTTCCCCGTGAAAAGTAAATGAAATTATTATGCAAATGTGAATATACTCAAACTCTGCCTGTGAGTGAGCTTAGTGCATGCCTATTGTCTATTGCTGTCCTTTCTTGTTTTTAATGCAAAACGTTGGGTACATTGCTTTTGCAAAGACAGGCTGTGCAAAGCTTCATTTAACGTCGAAGCATCCTCCATATAATTGCAGATAATTGCAATAAATTAAAAGGAATGTTAATGTCATGAAAATGTAGGTTGAAATGTTTCAACTCGTAGCACTACGAGTACGTAAGATATTGACCCTGCTATGCTACTGCACTAATTACGTATACAATCTGTCGTATTTTCAGGTGGCTTTACATTTTTCAAATCCTTGAATGGGAACCACGTGTATGATTTAATTCATTATTACATACATGTGTAGTGTCAGCCACAATCGGCGTCGTAACTATTAAAAACATTTATTGCTCTCAGTAAGGTGGGGTGAATATTGATTACCCGAGGGTGGCACATATTAACAACATTCAATCCGTTCTAGTCTCGACATGATAAATATCAACAACATTTATTTCTGCCAATAAAGTGTGATAAATTTCAAATGCTCACGGTGTGGTAAATATTAACAGCACTTATTGTTACCAGTTAAGTTATTTCTCGTACTATCTTGAAAGAATTAAAGTCATTTGTGAGCGTGAAGAAAACGCTCCAAATCGCCTTGGAAAATCAGCCTAGTTTAATAAAACAGTTATGAAATATTATACATATCATGTAATTTTGTAAGTTATGTACATATATACGCGCATTGACGTTTTCGTAGAATTTGCTCTTCAAACAATCTCAGTTGTTGAGACGACAACGGCAATATTACTGCTCAACTTCACGGCGTGTTAACGCTTACCCATCATTGTACGTCCCGAGTTAAATGAATTTGAACTTATAATTTCTTAAGAGACAGAAAATAAATTAGCAGCTTTACGCTTCTTTTCAATGTAGGCGATCTTTTGTTTCCTTCGCTATTTTCTGTCTTCGTGTCTTATCCGTTGATGAAAGCTTGAATTATCTACAACCAAATATGGCTTTGCATGAGAACACTTGCAGAACAGCGAACAAGACAAATACGCTTTTGTGATGGTTAAATATCGAAATTAGTAAGTGCATTCAGGTATATTGCTGAAATAGGGTGTGATTTCCAACATGAAGTTCTGGAATTTCAGTCTATAGATGGTGGGAATGTGAAGCTGTCTACAACATGTGGCGTAATCAAATTTGAAGTTCACACCTCTATTAGAAGGAATCAAGCTTTTAAGATTGAGAAAAATTAATAAAATAAAGTTTGGAATATTAATTTCACAAAATTAGTTCTTCTTTTAGAGCCCCTATACCAGACGATCGTAAATCACATGTAAAATTTAGGGGAAATAATCAGAGTTACAATCCTTTCCTCGCGCCTTAGAGACAGATCATCGAGCACGATTTCGTCGACAAACCGGATTTCCACTTTAACTTGAACGCTAAATGGCATAAAATTTTCACGCCTTTCCAAAATTTGCAGCACTATTTACCCTATTTCAAAATTAGATTTTTATTTAGAATAAAGGCATTTCAAATTGGATTGCACTTGACAGCACTCCCAGATAGTGGCATTAACAAGCTTATTTCAGTTTGATTGTTAATGCCGCGGACTTCTTATAATGTAAAACTCTCAGCTTTTTTGCGTCATTACCGACCCCAAAAATTGACACAATTTTTTAGCTTTGAAATCCTCCTTCTCGATGTCGGGGACCTGAAGACCGATGCTTTTGGAGCTGATGTCGCCGTTTTCGCTGACTTGACGCTTTTTCTACGGGCTCTGATAAGGTTGGAATGACCGGCCAACGGACCGAAACCAGCGCGAAAATCTACGAAATCCGACCAAAATTATCCAAGTTTTCTGAGCATAAACTCGCGAGAATGGAAGTGAGCGCTGAATTTTTAGCAGGGAGTTTTATGGCTTTTCTGATTTCCAGGCCAGGTTTCAGCGGACCCTTGTGAAGTTAAAGGAAAAATATTATTTCGCAAAGCCATTGTTATTTCACGATTATCGAGGGTAGAGTTCTTTCGCATTATAAAAACTGTGTCAAAAACTAGTTTCTTTTGTTCTGCATTCGAGATATTGATTTACAAATATTAGCGGTAAGAATAGGACACCTTCAGCTCGGTCGCATAACAATGTTACCCGTAGCCCCCAATCTGCATCCGAAGAAAAAAATGCAGCTAAATTTTTCAAGAGCTCCTTATTCAAAAATTAACAAGAAGAAATATATTGGAAAATCTCATTTTTTCTACGTAATTTTGATAGACTGTTTTGAGTCAATCTGGGAAACCGGTACAGAACTTTACTTTATTCCATCATCTTTCTTAAATGAAGACCAAAGAATAAGAGTTGATAATGCTTCACAGTTGCATTTCTCGCCAAACTTCAATTAGCACAAATATTTTCAGGAATTAATTGCAAAAAATGCAAGCCCTTCCGTGCAATGCTGGTATTAGTAAATTCTAGAATTGACCAATTTCTTGTGTAAGTACGTCCATGATAAGGCTGCGAGCGCAAGCGATCTGCGTGCCTCATTCTTGTGGTTTAAGAAAGCATTTGTTTCCACGGTGATAAAATGAAACTGCTTCCCTCCCATGCACGCACGCCCAATAATAAATTATTTTTAAAAATGTAACTCAATAATAGTTTTGACTCGTGGAGCCTCATCTAGACAGAAAACTCGATCTGTACAGTAGCATTATTCAGCAAGTTGATACCTATGGCTCTACAAAAAATGCGACTGTTTTCATGCCATAAAGCTTCGTCAAGTAAGAGTAACATGCACTTCAATTTTTGCACGTGCTGTCACATCGCTATCCCTGAGCCACTAATACGCGATTTTGTCCCGTGCAAGTCGCCACGAAGAACAATTTTCTGTACTAATTCCATTGAGCGAAATTAGGTAAAATTCCCTTGTTGACTCTTTATGCTGAAAAAACACGGGCAAATTAAATCAGTGTCAGTGATACATAAACTTCATTGTACTAGAAAGTTTTTTGGAGTATCTGACTCTAATAATGATAGGTTGTATTTTGATGCATTGTAAAGGCTGGAACCTGGCAGATAACAGATTACATATACACTATCTAGAGGCCTGAAGATGGTATGACGTGCAAGAGTTGGTTGGTGTTGTTATTTCATACCAAATGTTATACAGCATTTTAAGGAAAAACTATACGATTGAGCAGATACTAGATCAATTTAAATCTTCGTACATGAAATCACTGCAATGATGCCTCGGCCTATCCCAAATGAGATAGAAGCAGAAACAAAATGAAAATTTTTCTACTTATTAACAAAAATTTTCGTTCACAAAGGCTTTCGAGAGAAAAATGAATGTTTCTATCTTTTATAACAGCAATTTTTTCCTGGTGTTTTTCGTACTCCCTCTTCAAAGTAACTTTGAATATATCACCCATGCTTATTATGGATGTCTTTGTTTAAATATATTTGACTTGTCATCCCATTCCGAGATCTTGGTTAGATTCTCATGCAGCGCATCTTTGATAGAAAATTAAAACACATTAATGCTCGAACACAATGTATTCTTGAAGCATTTTTATATTCCTAAGACAAAAAAAAGAGTTGTGCAGTACAAGTGAATTAAGTAAAGTTAACAGAAAGTGTTTTCGAAAACATATTAGTTCATTGATTGTCATATATTATACATAATAGAGTTTCAAAGCCATACCTGGGCTCTTATATACTTCTGATATCCTGCTGATGTAGCCGCCAATCACGAAATTGTACAATGTTGTAATCGTGTGTAATTGTTCAACATTGTAATCGTGTGTAATTGTACAATGTTGTTATCGTGTGTTATTGTGCACTGTTGTTATCGTGTGTAATTCTACAATGTTGTTATCGTGTGTAATAATCGTAACCGCTGATGTAGGTGTGTAGCATAGCTATCTCTTGCGTGATGTTCATGTATCACGGATATCTATCTAATAAATAGCTATGTGTTAGTTTGTAACAAATACAGCGGAGTGACAGTAAAGTGAGAAGTAAAATGTGGACATAAGAATGGGATTCAATGACCCACAATTGAATTACTTAGTGTATAAATTGAGTGAAATTGAAAAAAATGTGAGTTTAACGGCAAACTGCCTCTAATGCAGTAAAGTCTTTCTCATTTTACACTCAAAAAACAACTGCAAGCTGACAATGAATTCAATTACGTCAATTCCAACCTAGAAATATGCTCCAAAGAGTACAGACAGAGAGAAAGAGTATGCATTTCCAACATTTTGTCGTACCAGATTTCATTTGATGATAATATTTTCCAATGCTTGAAAGTAACGTAGGCATAACCAACTGATGACAGCAAAGCGCGAGTGCCAGAGTAAGAGCTAAGAGCCTGATGACAGCTCCGTCTGGAGTTGCGGTGGTGCACCCTTGCGGTGCCCCGAGGTACTCGTGAGTATTCGGAAGTATTGCATGTCAGAATTGACCTTCAACAACCCCTTACCAGGTAGGTTTCCCTTCATAAACTTCCTATCTTAAGTTGACTATTTATTCGTCCATGAAATCGAATGTATGAATGCAATCTGAGTTGGTAGGCTTGTGAGAAAAGATTTCAACGAAAGCCATGGAAATTCATACTAATTTCAGTTTTCATTTAAAGAAAATTCCAAATGGAATAAGAACGAGTTAAATCGTC
The DNA here is from genome assembly GCA_014899125.1 of Orchestia grillus. NCBI lineage: Eukaryota > Metazoa > Arthropoda > Malacostraca > Amphipoda > Talitridae > Orchestia > Orchestia grillus. Next base: position 15,512 of record VOMN01110443.1, read on the forward strand.
ACTGCAGGAAAAATGATTCGAAGCAGGAAAATGATTGAACAAATTATTCGAAGCTACAAGAGGGGAATGAAACACAACGATTACGAGTTCGGTTAAATTCGCATGGCCGAGATAGAATTCTGACATTTACTTCATATTTTTTTATAGCTGTCAAGTAATCTCGGTATGAAGTTATGTTGATGTAAGCTATGAGTTTTATGAATAAGCGATATATTAATGAATACACTTTAAGAAGACACCTCCCTAAATTTCAGTTAGTATATATATATAGATATATATAACTTAAAAAATATTTCAAAGAAGAGAACTTGAAAGAGATAATGTTGATAATATTCTGCTGTACCGTGCTGTCATTAATGAATTAATCAGACGGACGATTTATATATCATTTATAGGACGTTGAAAAGAGCTCATTCTTAACTGAGTTCTTGTTACAGTTTCCTGAATTTTATAAAAACTCAATGTTCCTAATGTGAAATGGTTGTTTATATCATACGTACTTGTAACAAAGTGCTCGAAAATATATGTTTTAAGAAGCATAAAGTTTTCAAAAACCTAACAATTCCTGGAGCGAAGTTAAAAAAGTGTCATAAATCCCGCGATGAATAGTCTGGAGGTGTAGTGAACTGGTCGTATTTGTATTAAAACGCTGACAAGGTTGTAGAATTTATCAACATGCGAACATAAAATTTCCGAAACTCAAAGCTCAAGAATTTGAGATACGGTATTCAAGACCCGTAAATTAATTCTACGAAAATGTTTCCAAACTCAGAAATGAAATGGAGAAAGAGCTCTACATCATCAACTAATTCGTAAAGAGGTTTAGACTTCGAGTCACGAAGGTGAGCCAATTAGGCATAGGCGCTGCAGATCGCCTCGTAGGTATCCGGGCCTCCTAATGAGCGGCCTCGAACACCTCGCATAAGTTCCTCTAATGACATCTCCCTAACAAGCTCCATTCAGGAAATACTGACCAAAACTAGCCAGATCTAAAGGCCTCGATCATTCTTCATGAGACCTGTTAGGCTTCTTATTGATGCGGTCCGAGGGTTGTAGCAAAATTGTAATAGATCTGTATGAAATTATTTCCCATGAGGAAGAAATTCGTGAGGCCATTTCCCCCAGGGTATATTCCTGAATGCTCGACCATTTTTAGTTAATAGCTTGGAGTTATTGGCAAAATAAAAAAAAGAATTACATTTATAAATGTCTTTGTTAAGAAGTTGAAAAGTATATACGATAGAGATTTTGATGAGATAGAATGAAAACTTTCACCCGGGATTGAAATACAAAGGTCCAAAGAATTAGGGTGAAAAAAGACGTCCTAAAAAAGAAACTTAACAAGCGAAATATGCTACTAATGATAAGCCCTTGACAAAGTAAACTCCAAATCTACCAGATAGCCTAACTACGAAGAATTTTAAAACATTAACTCGTTCGCTCTTCAACCATTCATATAAGTTTTTATTTAGTCGTACCATGTCCATGAAATGTGAACTTGTACTTCTGTTTCCTAAATGAGATATCGTAAAATTATGTATAGATATGCAAGATCTGCTCCTGGCATTCATTTTTCTGTGAAAATAAGAGTTTGATCATGTTGTACATAATTTTTCTTGTACAGTTAATATGAGATAAAAAATAACAACAAGTCTAGCTTTCATTTATATGCTGGTGGAAGAGGTGAGAAAATAGAACGGAATGCTTTAATGCGTTCAATACATTCTTTCTCCCTTGTCTTTTAAAACAATGGAGCCACGTCCACACCTGCACAGTGAGGCGGCCTTTAACAGCTGGCAGTTTTGTCCGATATGTTTTGAGCTTTCTTACTTTATTCTCAATGGATCAACTTAAAAGCGTCTTAAAAATTTGAATACGTACTCCCATGATTTACCTAGTTTCAACATTTTATTCTCACTTAATTTGCTTCTCTTCTCACTACGAACAATTTGCTTCTTGTGAGAGACGAGACGAATTACAGCAAGGCTTTCGCGCGTGTCACCGTTCTTCCCTTCCCAGCCGTAAACACTGAGATTTGAATAACGTGGTGAACCTTTACTTCACTCTTGAGAATCAGCTTACTATTGAGTTCCTGTAATTTCACAGAGAGGTTTCCTGTCCCTTACAATGCGGAGAGCTCTGATTTGTGAATACTGTTGTGCTCTCTCCGTATCCAAGCCTACAGGTTCAGCATATCGATCGCTCTGTTTATGCGCCTCACATCACACCGAGAGAATCAATATCGTACTTGACTTATCCATTCGAATTTCTACCCTTATTCTCACACTTGCTGAGTTACACCCCGCTATACTAATTTTAAAATTCCATAAGTAACATTCATGTTTTTATTATATAAAATTTCAGGAGCCCAAATCTCTTAGCTGCAAATAGAAATAGAGCTACTTCAAGTCTACTTAACAAGAACCTTTCATTGTTTCCATTCACCTATTGACTTTCAGCGATGCGGTCAGACGAGAAGGCGGTTTCTTTTTAGCTGTGTAAATCATTCAGTGAGTAACTGGTTCACGGCACAGTGCTGAACTTGTCATTGTGGTCTAAAATACGTCATACTCTATAACGTTTTCAGTTTTAAGCCCGGTGGATAACATTCAGAAATCAAACTTTGAGGCCCTCACAAGTATTTACTCTTTCGTGATTTTTTGAGAATTTTTTTGCTGTCCGTCTTGCTCGTAGTTCAATCGATAAAAATTAGAAGAATTAGTTGGTTTCTTTTCTCTTTTCATGCTTTGCACTGTTTCATTCACTTTTACCGCAGTACTGTAGGCGAAACCCGCTCACCGTTTGACCGCCTCACTTGCTGGGCAATTGTGAAGTTCTTGATCATTTTTGTATTATCCCAATTTTGTAGGGTAGACAACTTTTCTGACAATCATTTATGAAACATCACAGATTCAGAAGTTAATTTTTCTGTTCATTCTCCCAGGTTCTGTCGTTCATTGGTTGCTCTTAAATGCGTTGAGAACGACGAGCACTTGCTCAGGGTGGCTTCAGAACATTGGGGTATTTACACAAAAATTTTCGTTTCCGTACCAATTTGCCTGAGAAAATAATAGCACTCTGCCGTAACGAAGGACTTTGTCCAGACTTTCGTTGGAAATGGGGGTCACACCGCTCCGAACTACTCTGCCTGAAGTTCTCATGCCTGAATGTTGCCCGAACGATTCCTTTCCTGTCAATGTAGGTTAATGTAGGATTCCATGCTTCCAAATACCAAATATAGATATTTTTATTCATTATGTACTACCATGCAGCTGAACTTTCAGAATTGCAATCAAATTTTCATTCATTGTTCATACTTAATCACGAAAACATTGTAATCATGGTGTACCGAGCATGATCGTTTTGTTGTGCCAAGGTTGACGTTAAGCTCAGAGCCTGATATAATCATATTTTCTTTTAAATCGCATTCTTGTGGCTCTTATTGGTTCCCGTGGGCTTCTTTTTCCAACTGACTGACATGAAAGTGACGAACTACTGTACAATAACCTCTCAAGAACTCGTTGGCTCACATCCCGCGCCTGAGGTTAGCAAACGATTTGCTATTGTGTTACCAGACGCTCCTGATGTTGAATTCTTGTTCGTTCTCATCTTAAAACTGTTTAATGATGTCTTGTTGACTGAAGAGCTGTAGAGTGGATCGGGCTTCACCTACGAGCTCATGTTAAATTATCCCTTCATGTCTTTTCAGTTTTATTTTTCTCCTTCATCATTTAGTTTTTAAGTTCTACTGATTGGGCGAGTGCTTTAAAAATTTTCACAGTATGCTTTCAAATCAGGGCTCGCTCAGTTTGTTCGTTTGATAACACGATAAGGGAAGTATTATTAATATTGCTGATTGAATAGCGATTGTTGCATCAATATTTTTACAAAGTATACAAGATTCAATCTTCGCTTGAGCCCACATTGTGTTACTTAGCATCACAATAGAATGGGTTAACTTTTATTTCACATGATCGTGTACGATCACATGCAGACGATGGCTCAACGTTAAGTCATTCCTCGTGCTATTGTTGAGCTCGCTCCGTCATGATTGTGAACTGAGCAGGTTTTCATTTTGCTCGGTTTCATTTCGGAGCAAATTGGGCCCTGACTCTATACAACCTTGCAAAGAAAGCTTAGACTTCTTTTGCCACTGTGGAAAGTCCCGAAGCCTTAGAAATTTCAGCGTTATGGGCAGTTACTTCTCCGAGATTGGGCCCAGCAGGAAGTGAAGTTGACAAGGTTCGGAGAACCGTCAAGTTTTTCATCTGAAACATTTTCATCTCAGAAAGTGTGACTTTTAATATGTGGATACAATCAGCCAAATTGCTTGTGGAGGCTGGGGCAGCTTAGGAGGTCCTGCGAATGTCCTCGTACCAAAGGCAGTTCCGAATTAAATTGCAATATTTTAGCGCAAACGAAGTGCTTTCTGCGGGAGAAGAAGGAACATTTATCACGAAAGTCTTTTTTCCCAAGCGCTGATAGAAAGCTTTCTTGAAAATTAATGAAAAATCTGCAGAACACTTTTCATCGGGAGAATTCATTAGATTGAACTATCAAACATGCATTGACTGAGAGAGAAACTGAAGTACACTCAGGATTCAATTTTCTATGTTCTTTCTTAAACGCAATGTTTCTTACAGAGCATTTTATTTTATTCAACTTGTTTGATTCTAATTTCAAGTATAGAGCTTTCTAGAAAACCATATTTTTAAATAGATTCATTACTTGCGCGAGACGTCCTGCACTGCAGCATATTGTACATTCTTATTCATAGGGTGCAGACCCCGTCATCCACAGGCGGATCAAATAATACTCAAAATGAAAAGGGATAAAATTCTAGAGTGTGCACAATTTTGATTTTACGTTAAATTTTGCGGTGCACTGCGAGCCTGTTAATTCCACAGACTCTCGGAACATTTCTCACGAGTTTTAGGTGGTCTTTAGCCGGCAGGCTACCTGCAGGAAATGCCTTTATATTTTATTAGAGAGGAGCCGTGTTTTTGGGCGGCTTGCAGAAGACACTGGAGTAATTAGTTAGCTGGGCTGCGCGTGTGCAAGAAGCCCAAAACGCGGAGCCTTTAACAAATGGACGCCCAGAACTAAATGCCGGAACACAGGATCATTTCATTAGGTGCCCGCTTGCTTTAATAAATTTCGAGGGTAATGGCTTGTACCGCCGGCGCGATTGTTCACATTGAAGTGATTCGAGTGAGCTGAGCTACAGAGCTTCGGAGATAATGAGATGGCACCTACTTTATACTCCTCATAATTAGTGCAATGCTTCTAGCAAAATAGTGAAAAATAGTCAATTCCAAAATTCATACTAAAGCAGTTTCAAACCTTGAAAAAATAACAACATGCTGCTAGAAACATTTCGAAATTGCTGTCAGAGTTGTGGCTCCTTATGACATTCTCAGTAACGACACAGACTACGTTCCAAAATTATATGTAAATCATTTTTTTTCGCAATCGTTCCTATAATTTTTCACAAAAACTTTTGAAACTTCACGCTGGGTCTGGAAACACTGTTCTAAGAGCAGTGCCATATTTTTGACTTGATCTACGTAGTTGCTCACAAACGTCGGTTATTTAGATACATTGTTGCAGTAGTCACTACACCACTTCTTAAGTAAATGTCCCGAATCATCTTGTGCTATAAATGTTCAGTGAGGAAATTAAAAAAACGGTCATTTTACATTTATCCAGTAGAAGGAAATACGAATGGAAAATTAAACATTAAGGTTTGATTCCATTACTCAGCTGGTACTTAATTTAACAGTCATTCTCAGAAATAAACGAAAGATACTTCTGGTCCATTGATGAAGTCAATTTCTTGATATCATCTGAATTAACTTCTCCAGCACCAATCTTGACAGCATTCCACAAGTCATTTGAAAAATTACATTGCCTTCTAGCGACGTAAAACTTCCAGAGGTTCTCTATTGCATTGAAACATGGAGAACGAGGCACCCACTCCATAATCTTGCCATGTCTCGCGAAAACATCGTTCAATATTGAGCTGTAAGCCTCGCAGTGGGCGATCAAGCATTATCATATTTAAAAACAAAGTGTCCCTAGAATGTCAAGCTTTTAGACTCATGCTATGGAAAGAAGCTCTACGTCAGGAAGTCAGTTTAACACTTTCGTTCACTCTGGAATGCCCAGCTACCTCACCATCAACAACACATTCCAAAACATGACGCCACCACCTTCCTGCTGACGCCTGAACAGGTGTAGGAGTCAACGCTCCTGGGAGGACCAACCTTTTCTCCAGATTTTGGGTCCGTCGAGAATGGTTCTACGTTCATCTGTGAACAGAACACGTTTAAACGGCTGCTCCGTATAATTTTGGACTCACTCAAACCTTTTCTTCCTTTGCATAGCTTTTAAAGGAGGTCGTACAACTACTTTGCCACATTCAGTGAGCCTCTTGAGAATACGGAATATTGAGGTTTAGGCAGACCAGGAGCACCAGTTCCCTCGAGCACTTCCTCACTAGTTTGCAGCGAATCACGACGAACTTCTCTCTTTGTAAGATGCAGAGTTCGATGCAACACACGGGCATTTTTTTTCAAATTCCCCTTGTCTGATCGACCGTAACACTTATCGGGGTTACTGGCAAATATTTTCACTGAATGGTGATCTCGCCCAACCATTTCATCAACTTCAAATATAGATTCGTTTCTGAGGAATTCCTGAGGGATTTTTGACTTCTCTACTGCTGTTAAAGCTCCTTTGCGGCCCATCTTGCCTAAAAATTCACTCGATGATTACTACGACAAAGCACCAAAATAGCCTCTGTTTATCTACTACTGCACAGATCGTGTCATTATTGTAGCGTTGCTCATGAATCAGTGTTCCCACGCACAGTGTGAAGTTTCATAGCTTTTTGGGTAAAAATATTTGAGTTGTTTTCAAAAAACGATTTGTGTATAATTTTAGAACGCAGTGTAATGGTTTTTCACTGCCGAGAGCATTCAGAAAACTGCAGTAAAATCATTGTATGTCGCAGGAGGATCAAGAAGTTCACTGAATTTTATGGAAGTATTAAAAAAATCTGATTAAACAAGGTGAAACATGGCAGAACATATGAATGAGTGTTTACTTTGCTTCTAGTTACTTGCAGTCAATTATGGGCTGACTATATCGTAGAACCGACACTCTGTAAAAGAAGCTCCTTTGGAATTGTTGAAAATAACTATTGTGAGAAAGATCGATTGTCAAATTTCTGGTGAAACTCGAATAAAAAGGTACGCAGATCATGGTGGCTTGGGAAAAAAGTTAACGGTACAACTGCCCCAGAGAAAACTGAAGTCTGCGAGTGGATTCGCCGATTCAATGAAGGAAGACACGACCTTGAAACGACTATCTCAGTGGAAACCAGGAACATCAAAAATGACTAAAATAATCAGGCTAATCAAAATGTAACTAAAACATATCGAAGAATAGCAGTTAATCAGTCAGCTATGTCACTAAACATTTTATAAGGCTTGGCAAACTTTATTCTGCACTATACTGTGGGACTACGCGCGATGGGTCGATGGGACTCAAAAGTGTCGCACCCTTAGAACCTGATTCTTCGAAGTGATCTTTTCTTGACGATATTGAACAAAATTGCTCCCAATTGCATACCTGATCTCAAGTCATTAGAAGCAAGGTAAACACTCAGAAATATGCTCTGGCATGTTTCATCTTGTTTTAACCTGATTTTCATTATTGCTTCGATAAAATTTCGCGAAATTTTTTACTCTCCCTTGTACATGGTCACACCATTGAAAGTTCTACAGTCTCTGTGAGCGAGCAATCACGATGTGAGTGCGGTTCGAGAGTGTGAGTTTGAACATAAACTCACCAGGCTCTGCTTTTTATTTTCCTTGAATAGGTGAAATCAACAGTTTCTTTCGGTACCTTTTGAACGCTACGATGTTTAAACAAGTGAATGGCGTCTAAAATATCGGTTAAAATGCAGCTTCCTGCAGGAATAAGAAGTTCCATTCACAGAAATTTTGATGCTTTTATTTTAGTTCAATGAATCCTTCAAATGGAGTGATGTTACAACACTTTCAGAAAGCATAAAATGTTCATGCATTGCATCCCTCAAATTAACAATGAAAGAACTTCTGAATATGCCATCTTAAACTGCTCTATCTGGTCAAATAATGTGCCATTACGAGGTGCCGCTTCAGCCGCATGCGACGGGCGTTCACCAGACCCTCATCTGTACACGACGCACACGCGGAGCACAGCTTGGAAAATGGACCCTGATGATGATGGGTTACATGTACAAATGCAACCACCGCGGGGACCTACTCTGTACGTGTCGTGGTGTCACGCAGGCCACATCCTCTGGACCCACGCTGCCCAGGTGTGTGTGGCAGGGACCGTCCCACCAGGTGTTAAATTCTCGCCTAATTATGTCAGGTCGTCCAAAGTATTGAGCGACGCTCTGAGTGCTGAGGTGGTCGAGATGATGCTCCACTGTGCTATGTGTTTCATCGTAACCATGGTGAAGATGATGTGAGGTTGGAACAAGCTAAATAAAGGATGTTCTTGAAGAAATTTCTCTATTGAAAAGCTATTACTCAAAGATGGTAAACTCTAACTCAGATTGAAAATTTTGTTCTGTTCAACTAACTTCCGTTGCCTCGAATTATTCTCGAACGCAGTTCGACGTATATTCTCATGAGTTTTTTTTCAGTACTGGCACCTATCGTTGCCGTTAAGATAGCAAACCAAGCTCTTATAAACACGAGTAGCAGCGTAATAGATGCAGTAACTTGCTAATATTTAATGACTGTAAAAACTTTGGTCTCTTACACAAAATGGACGATAAATCAATAAATTTTCTGTAGTTGTGTTTTAAGAACACATATTTTCACCTTTATTCCTGCGAAGTTTGAAAAACATGGACTTTGACACTCATTTGAAGTTCTTGGACCGCAAGCCAGCAAAATAAAATATTGTAAATCTTCGCTCAAAATATATCTACGTCTGCCAGAGCCGAGCGTGTCACGCAGCCACCAGAAAACTAAGGAAAACCAATAGGTAAGCTTCTTGCGGTGGAACATCCAATCACGGGTAACGTATTGTCCCGATAGCGAAATGTTAATAAGGTCATCCATCAGAGCTGTCCGGCCTATAGGTTTCCGATGCGTACTTCGCCACTGAACGTTTCGGTGAGACAGTCTGGAAAAACAACAGCTTGCTACAAAACGAGTTAAGTGCTTCATACTAGGAACTCGGTCCAGCGTGCTGCTTGAACAGGGGAAAATAAAACATGAGTGAACTTGTTTTCGTGAAACAACTTCGTCTACGAGTGAAGGCAGAGGCCATGAACAGAAAAAATCATATTATTAGTGAACTGGTTCTTGAAATACGCGTCGTTTAGCGTAGTAGAGGTATTTTACAACAGAAAAATATAGCATGCGTTGGTTCGTTCTGGATGTAGGGCTTGTTAGGTTGAAGTTGATGCTTAAGAGTATTTAGAATTGAGGTGTGTGGAAAATAGGCAAGTTTGTTCTCCATAGTGAGTTAGGTTAAGGTTATCAGTTCATTGTTAGGATCATTATGCATATCTATAAAATGAGAAACCGAGGAAATATTTTTGAGTTTATAAAATTGTGAATGGAATATGTTTTAGTTATTTTTAGCCCTTTGACGAACTATCTCGAGATATTTAGTGGCCGTGGTTGTTGCATTCACACAATCTCATGTCGGCTACACAGACCGTGTGAATGCACCGCCGGCCTTCTGGGGGTAATTCGTTCAGGGGTTAATGGAGGCTAAAGGACGACGAGCGAAGTTGAGCTTATTCAATGGAATTGAATTATTGAAGCTAATAGATTGCGTTGCTTTCAGCTTTCAGGGGAACTTCAAGGAATTACTTGATTACCACACTCTTCCATAGAATTGCACCTCTACACAAAATAGCGCTATTAGACAAACAACTCAACATGCAAACTAGTCTGAACGTAGGATCAGATGCCAATTCAGTGTTCAAATACACGAATAATTACGCTTGTGCTTCAGCTTACACGAAATATTACGACAATGTTTTGCATGTTAACCAAACAGCTACTGTCCGCCGGTAGTCATGCAGCCAAACATGACTACCAAGTTATTCAAGAGGAAAACGTAACGGCATTTTTGTTCGCTCGGTACGCTCTGGAAATCGCCACCTCAGATGACAAAAACTACAATGTCTTCATTGTAGTTGAAATCTGATTCTACAAGTTATGGCTTGAGCAAAAAACGAATTTACTGAGAATACTAAGTACAATAAGTATTTACTAAGTATAAGGACTGATTTTCAAAGTCTATTGAAAAATTCACACGCTTGTCCAATGCAGTAGAATAGCGAATTTACATTTTCAAAATACAGAGTATAATATCGAAACTCTTAAATGACGTGTAAAATGTGAGGTAAGCAAAGGACCTCAGCTTCCTAGTACGACAAAGTCTCTTTGCTGCTCAGCGCAGGATGGTGCTTGCTCAGTGGGGACGTCAGTCAGATGCTCACCAGGTCAGCGTATCTGTACAGGCAGGGCGATGCTTACGATGAAGAGAAGTAACTTCAGAGAAGATGCCTTCAGAGCAAAGATTTTTGCTTATAATTGAAAGAGAAACTTAAGAGTGGTGATTGGCTCGACAATAAATGAAAGTGACTTCAGAGTGGAGGTTGTTTGTAAAAGTAAGAAGAGCTGTGACTTAAAAACCATTTAGAAACATTTAAAAACATTTATTTACCATAAGTAATTTACATCAGATACAGGTTTATAATCAAATGAGGAATGA